>PDHQ01000010.1:294974-417341 GCA_003339415.1 Ophiocordyceps camponoti-saundersi (nom. inval.)
GGGGGGTGTTCTCGCCCCCCCCCCCCCCCCCCCCCCCCCCTTCTTGATTTATACTCTTATTCTTTGTCTATGGCCTGGCGAAGGAGGTGTCTTTGTTTACTGTCTGTTTCTTATACGATATCATGCCCTTGCCATGAAACCTTTCACTCACAACCCCAACCCCAACCCTAACACCCCCCCCTGAAGTCTGATATTCCCCCCCCCCCACCAAACAAGGGAGTCCGTCATGAAGATTGGAGGAGGATAAAATACGGAGGAGCGCAGAGAACACCAGCGTCTCTCGACTGAACGCTTTTACATACATACTTACCCATATGCCGCCTACTGCAGCATTGCCCCTTACATGTGTATATCCCTACCTAGATACCTCTCTATGCCTCTATATATACAATGTATATATGCGTAGGGAGGCATCTGTACAATCATCACTACCTACTACTTACCTACTATCTCTTTACCTACTGCCTACCTACCCACTGACCTGTACGCTGTTCAAATCACGACAGCGAATTATATAACCCATTGAGGATGAATATGAAACTCATCATCAATCATCGTCATCGTCATCGTCAACATCATCAACTCCCCAGAAACCCACGGCTCAGGTTCCGGCCAAGATCAGAGCTGACAGCGTCCAGCTTAACAGCAACGAGCACACACTCGACAGAACTCTTTCCCCCGGTACACGCCTGAATCCTCAACCGCCATTGACCTTTCCTAACGGCCCAAACCTCCTCCTCCGAGCCGACGGAAAAAGAGACGACGCGTCTTCGCTTCCGCGTCGCGGTGTCAAAGTCCAGGCCTCCACTGACATCAGAGGAGAAACCGTCCACTGCCCCTCCTCTTCCTCCTCCTCCTCCACCGTTACCACCACAGTAGAGAGGCCTCCCGTCAAGAACGACGGCCGACTCGGGAGCCAGACAGACGCGCACCAGGTCCTCGCTCAACGGCGTGTTCCCCGGCGTCGCGGGCTGCGAGCTAGCGCCCCCCGACGCCATGAGGAGGCCGAGCGGCTGCGTCGTCAGCGGCATGTTAAGCTTAGTAGCCAGGACTTCAAAGAGCCTCGCGACGCGAGCCTTTGTATCGCCGAAGAAGTCAGCTCTAGGCCCGTCGCTTACTCCTCCACTTCCTGCAGCCGTCGTCGGCCAATGAATGCGCGTGGCCTCGCCTCCAATCTCGAGTACCAACTCGGCCGGCCTGGCGTCGACGTAGGGACGAGCATAGTTGACGTACGCGGCCGACTCGTTTTCATGCTGCTGAACGCTGACGCCGCTCTTTTGCACGTTCTCCAGCCGTAGGATGATCTCTTCGCGTCGTCGCAAAGGGTTGAAGCTGATGGCGTGCGGTATGAGTTGCTGTTCCAGACCCTTGAAGTGGAAATAGCGCGCGTCGCGAAGGAGGTCTCGACGATGGGACTCGTCTCTTATCCGCACGGGGTAACCCTTCAATAGACGGAGCAGCTCGGCAAACGTCTCTGCCGATTTCTGCGGCACCGACGGTGGGGAGATGGCGTGCGGACGCGTCGTGGTCGTAGCTGTCGTCGAGATGTCGCCATCAGGTCGCGTAAAAAAAGCGGCGAAACTCAGAGAGAAGAAGTTGGGAGAGTTGATGGCATTCGTCAGGAGATCACGAGAGATCTGAAATTCACGATGGCCGATGGAGACGAAGATGCTCCCCTCGTAGAGCTGCGACGTGAGCCTTGGGACTGCGAGAGAGGACTCAGCCTCGTCCTCTTTTTCATCCCTGAGTCTCTCTCATTCACTTCCTTTCCCCTCCATCTTTCCTCTCCTTTTCTTTCTGAGGTCTAGACGCGCTTCATAGTTGGAAAAACGATTGACAAGAAGAAGAGAGCAAAACGCACGACTGTAAAACTGGGCATCGGTGAGGAGCCGCACAAAATGCGTCCCGTCCCTCGGGCTGACGCTGTAGCCCTGTAGATGGAGGGCAATGTCCTTGAACGTCTCAGGATCGCGGTCGACGTGAAGGGTGCGGAGGACGAAATCTTCGGCGGTTTGCTGGCGGACAAAGTAGTGGGTGAAGTATGACGGAGCTGTACATCGGTAGGTAGGTAGGTATGTATATGATGCGTGTGAGTGCGAGGATCCGTAGATATGTATCCGTATAGTGACAGAGAGTCGGAGAGAGGAATCCATACCGTCAGAACAGAGCGACGCCCCCGAAAGCCTGAACGTCTCTCCGCCAACCTGAATAGGGAAAACACGTCCATGAGGAAGCAATTCCACCATCTTCATAGGCGGCGGCCTCATAACACCCGCCGGCGTCGAGCCATGGCCGTCGCTGGGGCTCGTCGACGCCATCGCCAGCCGGCAATTTCTTCGCCCGCTCGCTTCCGGTCTCGCGAGCCAAACATTCCCCGATTGACGGTGAATCTGCTTCGTCTTTCTTCGTCTTTCTTTGCTTCTTTCTCCAGGGGATGCCTCTGGCCTGAGGATAAGGAGAACCCCCAGATTCGCCGGAGACGGAGATGGATGGTAGGACTTTGATGGAAGAGGCCACTCTTTCCCCCTCTCCTCTCCTCTCCTCTCCTCTCTCGGGATACGGGAAGTGACGATGCATCCCCCCCAAGGTAGAGTATCCTCCCGCCTACCTACCCTGCACCACTCTACCATCTCATCCAACATGATAAACATGTCACAACCAAGGACAACCAACTCATCCTCAGCTCGTCATTACACAGACCCTTGTTACCGAACCAAACTGTCCATTTCCATGGTCAGCCCGTCCGCCCGCCCCCCCGTCCTCACGGCTGACCTTGCCTCGCGAAAGTGAAACAGCAGTCAGTCACACAAACAGACAGTTGGCCGGGTTTATTCCCCGTGCCGCGTTTGCTCTTCAACTCCCTTAATGACCTGCTTTTTCTGTTTCACCGACCCATCAGCTCAACGCCGGTCCTCACGGCCCCGACAACGGCACCCGTCTGCACCGTCTCGCTGCCTCCGTTGGCCACCCGGTGCTCGATCTCGGCCAGCGCGTCGAGCCAGGTGACCAGCACCTCCGCCTTGACCTCCAGCTTCATCAGCTGCTCCGACAGCGCGGTGATGATGTCGGCCAGGGCGAGGCCCCGCGTCACCTTGAGCGAGTTGACCGTCGTCAAACAGCTCGTCACGTCCGACGTCTCCAGCAGCGTCGCCATGATTTGCTTGATGGCGTCGGGCGGGGGCGCCGCGATGCAATTGTATATCGTCTCCGTAGTAATCGTCTCTCTTCGTATCTCGCTTTCTGGCACCTTGGGCGCATTCTTCGGCCGCAGGGGTGTGCCTGATATATGACGTCAGTCGTTGTGCCGGCCGAGAGACGAGAATGCTTTGTAAAGAAAACAGAAGAAGAGAATAAGCTCACTCGACGCATGACACGCTTGCAGCACGTTGAGCGCCCTTCTCATATCGCCCTTGCTCAGGGTGACGAGGGCGTCGACGGCCTCGGGCCCAATCTTGACCTTCTCCTCATCCACAACCCTATCGACCAGAGCGCGGATATCCGCTTCAGCGAGCGGACTGAAGCGAAAGCGCGTACAACGACTCAGGAGCGCCGGGCTCAATTTATGCGAGTAATTCGCAATGATGCAGAACCTGGTGTTGACCGTGTACTTTTCCATGATGCGCCGCAGAGCCATCTGCGCCGTATTCGTCATGGCATCGGCCTCGTCTAGGATGATGAGCTTGAAACCCGAAGTGCGCGCCGAGGCGCCGCCCATGGAAAAGATCTGCTTCGTGCTGGCGAACGTCTTGATCTGCTCGCGTACCACGTCGATGCCGCGATCGTCAGAAGCGTTGAGCTCGAGGACCATCTGTCGCATGTTGGCGGCGCCGTAGATGCGCCGCGCCAGCGCAAGGATCGTCGACGTCTTGCCTGTGCCGGGCGGGCCATACAGTAGGAGATGGGGTAGCCGGTTCGAGTCGACGAACTTGTTGATGGTTGCGAGGATGTCGCCATGGCCAGAGACGTCGTCTAGTGTAACCGGACGGTACTTTTCGACCCTTTTCGTTCAATTAGAGATATATATCTCAGCAGGGAGAGGAGAGTGAATCCTCACCAAGGAAGGCTGTCCTCTGCCTCAACCGGGAGATTGGCAGCAGTCCGCTTACCCTTGGTCGCATCGGAAGAGAAGATGATGTCGCTGGACGGCGCTGGGCCGTCATCGACGTCCATGTCATCGTCAAAGTCGGCCATGGCGAGATGAAGGGACTGATTCTTTTTGCCTCTTCTGCCTTCTTGGCGATGTGCAAGGAGACGCGTCGGGACGCGTCGGCCCGTTAATTGGACCGCGCATCTGCACGTGAGCAGATGGCATCGTTAATCTTGATGTTGTGCGAATAGATAGCCGGATATCCTCACTAATCACACATAGTCTCAACCACCAGAATACAGCGTCTCACAACAGCGTCGCAACCTCATCGAGTCACTCTCACTTGCATCAAGCAGCTCAGCAAAAAAGCGCCGAGCTGCGATGTAACTCTCAATATCAGATATTTTCGCTCAGAATCTGCTAGAATCGAAGAGGCAGGTTCGACCTCTCTATGCCACTCCCTCCCTCCCTCCCTCCCTACTATGGTAGGTAGGCTCTTAGAAGATGGTCATAATAACGACTGTTGACTTTCATTATTGCTATTAACGATATACAATGCTGTACTGCCCTACTCTTATCAGGTAGACCACCACTCGCCGTGTAACCACCGGTTGAAGAAGTCGAGGGAGCCCTTAGGCTGATCACTAGGAACCATATGGCCAGCCTCAAAGATGCGCATAAAGGTAAAGTTCCGCGCTCCCCGGACATCACCATAAGCCAGGTTATCGACCATCAACGGCTTCTCCTTCGCCTCGTTAAACTCCGTGCGTCCCGGCCACTTCAGGGCCCTCGTCCAAGCCCTGTTCCCCAACCAGTTGCAGATGAAGTCTGCGTCACCGGCGTAGATGAGCACGGGAATCTTCTCCAGGATCTTGGGCACGGATCGGTGTATGGGGAGCATCCAATCTCCGGTCGAGACGAAGTCGCCGTTGACTTGCATATTACACGTCCTGAATCTGTCGACCTCGGATCCCAACGCCTCCATCACCTCGGGCTTGTTGAGGAACTGCACACTGTATTCGGCATCGCCTTCGTTGGCACCCTTGCGGACATCATAGTCGCTGCGGCCGGAGACCTCGTAGGCGCCGAGGATGGAGCCGTTGCACTCGTTTGTCGCATTAGAGCACTTGTCCTGATCCTTACTTTCGTAGCAAACTTTTATGAGCTCCTCGCACTGCGGAAGCGCCTTGTCCATGGCTTCACAAGTCTTGTTGTCCAGCACGGACGGGTAGCCGCCGTCGCCGCAAGCCATGGGCCTATAGAAGCGGTACTGCGTCAACGGATCGGTAAGGCCGTTCCCGATCAGGATGCTCTTGAGCTTGATACCACTTTCCGGCTTGGCGAGCACGTCCTTGGCTATAATTGGTATGTAATGACCGGCATACGACTCGCCCGAGATATGAAAGTCCTGCTTCGCGTACTGCGGATACTGGTGGAAGAAGAGCGACAGAAGGGCGTAGACATCCTTGCTCGCCGCAGCCGTGGTGTCAACCTCGTTTTTACTGTAGGAGAAGCCCGTGTTGACCGGCTGGTCGAGGAAGAGCATCGACGCGTTGGCGTTCCACGAGAACGGGTTCCGCTCCGGCTTGAGGTCCTTCTTGGGGATCCTAGACGGTCCCAACTCGGTGAAGAGGCCGACCATGGATGAGCAGCCGGGACCGCCGTTGAGCCATAACACCACCGGGTCCGACTCGGGCTTGTTTCTCGACTCAAAGAACCCTGGAGACAGACGAGCCAGTCAGTCGAAGGGGGGCTGAAGAGAAGATATCAGAGACAAAGAGATGTGTGAGGAAGTAGACAAACAGTAAAAGAGGTGCTTGTCATTGGCCTCATCGTCGAGATAGCCGCTGTACTGCTTCACAGAATCGACGCCCAGCTTGGCCGGATCATTCTCCTTGCTCCGAAGCGTGTAGCTTGTGAGGTTCTCGCTTCCGTCCCGCCGGCTGAGGTGGCCGACTTCGGAGCTGTGCAAAACATGATCCCAAAAGGTGTCCGGACGGGGGACGATTTCTCTGCCTCGACCTCCGGCAACGGCCAGGGCGAGCAAGAGGGAATAGAGCCGCATAGAGGGTCAAAAGGGGGGGGGAGAAGGTCAAGAAGAGGGAGATGGTGATGATGACGATGATGGCCTCATTGACGGGGCTTTCGACCACGGCTTCATCCGTTTCCTTATATACATAAACACTCTTCTTACCCACCCATCCGACTTGCTGTCCACGATAGACCCTGTTCGCCCCAGAAGCCGAAACAGACGTCCCGTCATCCCGAAAGGAGCAGGTCGGAGCCGGGTGCGACACCACCTCCTTATCCTCCTCCTCCTCCTCCTCCTCTCCCACCACCACCACCACCTCCTCCCCTTCCCACTCGCACGCTGACACCCTCCTGAAAAGAGTGGACGGAAAAGAGTGGACGGAAGAGAAAGAGTGGACTGTCGCCGCCTATCATCAAGAGGTAGAAACATCCGGATTGCTTACCGCCGCGACGTAGCAACGGACGCCGTCATCGGGGTCATCTCAGATAAGAAGCTCGGCCTACTTACATGCATGAGCCGCGAGACCATATACGGTAGGTGCCTAACCAATGAAGCCCCAGCAGGAGTGAGAGGGAAAAAAGAAAGGAAGATGGAAGAGAGAAATGAAGGGGGGAAGAGAAACGCGGAACCGCCCTCCCCAAAGACTCCTGCGCTGGCCTGTTGTGCCTATTCATTCGTACACTGTTAAACGTGCTCTATGTATGTGTACAATCAATCATTCGCGAGGCTCGCCGCACTCGTACGCCTGTGGCATGGAAATGACGCCTCTCCCCGACCTCTAGGTATCCCTCCGTGCCGACAACGCCTTAAAGCGACATGAACAGACAAAGCACAGGGTAAAAAGACAACGGTCAAGATTAACATGTTCCGTCTTACTGCACCTGCAGCTGATTCGTGCCCAGGCCGACAACCTCGAGCATAATCGGTATGCATGCCGTCGCGAGACCTGCGATGCCTGGTTTCTTTCGTCAGTCTGCCTTCTGCCCGCTCTCGAACCGGGATAGGTGTGCTTACCAGCGTAGACGACCAGCTTCGTCACCACCTCGACGTCATACCGCACCCGCGGCCTCACCAGATGCAAGAACATCTCCGTCTCGCCCAGTTCCTGCTGGACGTCGTCGACCGGCGACGATACGGCCTCGCCGTTGGACCAAGGTACATTATGCTCATACGGCGACGGCTTGTCCGTGCCCGAAGCCTGAGCCATCTTGCCAGACCGGTCCTCATCAACGGGGCCGAAAAGCAGCGGTATGCTCGGTCTCGGATCGGCAGAACCTGGATTACTGCCGATGCTCTCGCGTCGGCGCCGCTCGCGGTACGCCAGCGTCTCGTACGCATCCGCCGCACTCTGCGGCCCGATGGATACGGCTCTGCCCCGGGTCGTCGGATGGCGGATGCTCTCGACCATGCGCGGAAAGTCGGACGCCTTGGGGAATAGCGTGTCCAATCGAGATCCCGGGGGCACCGACTTGTATTCTGACGCCGGCATGAAGAAGCGCCTCGGCAGGTTCCATCCAACCTGCTCCAGACCACGGAACAGGTAGGGTAACGACTGAAGAAGCGCCGGCTTCATCGTCTCGCGCCACAGGAAAATGACCAAGATGCCGAAGCCTAGCCTGGCTAGGTTGCCTCCCCAGCCCAGAGGGGCCACGTCGATGGCGTTATCGCCGTACGCGTGCGTCTTCCAAGGATCGCCGGGGATTTTGCCAAAGCTCCAGGTGCCGAGCTCAAGTCCGATCAGGACGCCAGCGAAGGCGACGCTGTCGTCGAAGCAGGGGCAGTCGTCCGCCGGCTCCGGGTGGATGCGGACAAGGACGACGATGACGAGCCCGGCCAACAAAGGGGCCAGCCACGAGCTGGCGTGCATATATGCGTCGAGCGGCGGACCATAGTTGAACTCGAGCCAGCTGATGGCAGCGCCCATGAGGGAGCCGACGACGACGTCGAGGAAGCCGTGCATACCGCAGTACAGCCGGCCGAAGACGATAGAGGCGGCGTAAAAGTAGGACAGGGCCTCGAGGAGGGGCTTGGTCGTCGCCGACAGCGTGTTCTCCGGACTTCGCAGGATGAGGAGCGCGTAGACGGCGACGGAGACGGCATTGGCGCTATGCGTCGACGGGAACCCGTACTCTAGGGCCGCCGAACCGGACATGGTGATGCGATGCAGGGGCGGCGACAGCGGACGGGGCAGCGAGAAGAGGTCCTTTGTGAAGCCGGTCCAGAAAACGCCGAGGGCGAGTATGTGGACAAGGCTGGCGGCAAGCGTCAGCGATGACAGGTAGGCGGGGGGGGGGGGGGGGGGGGGGGGGGGGGGCACATATTAACGAAAAAAAAAAAGAAAAAAAAAAAAGAGAAAAAGAAAAAAAAGGGGGAGCGGGGGGGGGGGGGGGGGGGGGGGGGGGGGGGGGGGGGGGGGGGGGGGGGGGGGGGGGGGGGGGGGGGGGGGGGGGGGGGGGGGGGGGGCGTGTGGTCATACCCTTTGCCGAACGACGTGTAGCCACACCAGAAGAGGAGCGGCAGGCCAATCATGAAGAAGGTGTGTGTGCCGAGATTGGCCGTGATGGCGAAGTAGCTGTCGAGAGCGGGCGTCCGCAGTTTCTCCTGCATACAGGCAAGGTACGGCGTCTCCCAGCGAATGACGGGGAGCAGACGCTGACGAAGTGCGTATCGCCATGGCGGAAGAGCGCGCTTGTCTAGACAATAGAGAGTCAGAAAAGGCGGAAACATGAAAGGGAACGAGAACAGCTGTCGCACAGTGATCGAGGCTTCTGAGCCCGGCATCGGGAACGTCCTGCTGAGGCCGGTCGACGCTCATGGCGGGGGTCTTGAGCGCGGGGGAGGACGTCGAAGAAGCGGTCCGACGACGCCGACATGGGAGAGGCAGGCTTTTTCTTTTAGAGGGGGGCGGGGGAGGCGGGATTAAGGAAGAGGAAGGAGGATGAAAGGAAGTTCCAGAAGAAGAAACAACAGTAAGTAGAGTTTTCAACTTAAAATCGACTTCGACGTAATTGGAGATGCAAGAGGCGAGCCAGAGGACATGGAGAAAACGTTGATTGAGGTTGGCGCCGCGGCGGGGGGGGGGGGGGGGGGGGCGGGGGGGGGTGGAGGAGGAGTAGGAGGAGTAGGAGGCAGAGGTAGAGGAGAGTCTCAGTTGTTGTTTTTTTTTCCCTTTATTTCGGGGGTTCATTCGCTGCTCATCAACGAATCGATAGGGCCAATTGCAGGCTCCCCCCTCACCCACTGTCACCTGCCAGGGGCGCGCCGGCTCATTGCCAGCCACCACCAGCCGAGCGGCTGGCCGAGCGGCTGGCCGAGCGCTGCCGAGCGCCGGCTCCTCTATCCGTATTAGTGGAGGGGGGAGAGGGGGGGGGATGACAAAAAAGAACAAGAGAGAAGAGAGTTTCACCATAGAGTCGTGTCTAGCCGATGACGCCATAACCCCACGGATGAATAAAAAAAAAGCAGAGTCATACCCTGAGGGTAAGTTTGGAAGCTGGTTTGTTCGGTTAGTATGTACCGATGTTTAGGCCGTCCGTAGGATAATGCTAGTAGCAGGAGTATAGGAGGAAGGGGGGGCACAAACAATATCTACCTATACATTCATGGGTAGCCAACTCATAGCACCATGTATGTATGTGTGGCAGAAAGCACCACTCTAGTGTTATTATTGAAGCCATGATTTGCATCACATACATACATAAACGTGAGCGAGGCAACTAGTTATAAATCTGGTCACCTTCACGATGTCTGTCTGCTAGATCCGGGTTATGAGGAGTATAGCGGAGACGACAGAGCTGACTAACACGGGAGACGGCTAATCCACTCTACAAGGTGCTAATCCGTACTCTAAACTTGCAAGCAAAATTGCCCGTCTAACTACCTACCTACTATATATAATATAGTAAATACGGATAGTTGCCCACCACCTACTGGCTACTGCTACACCTACCAGCTCCGTCGCCGTCCTCCATCATCCACCACCGAAGCGCCGGCATGCCACCCTTCTCCGGCCGCCACTGCGCCGTCGTAGGCGCCACCGGCCTCATCGGCTCCCACATCGCCGCCGCCTTCGCCCGCCAAGGCGCCGCCGTCTCCGTCCTCGGCCGATCCGCCCTACAGGCTCAGTCCCGACTCCGGCTCGAGCCCGGCGACCACCGCTTCATCCCAATCGATGTCTCCGATGCCGCCCAGATAAAGGCCGTATTCGCCGCTCCCGTCCCGGTATATACAGATTGAAAGAAAGAGAACTCGGAGGTAGAAAGAAGAAAAAGGGAGAAAGTTCCGGCACCTGACTTTCTTCCTCTCTATCGCCAGTCCTCCGACCCCCCGGCCGTCGGGCCCCTCGATGTCCTCGTCAATTGCGTCGGCGTCTCTCAGACGACACTCTTGAAACGTACGCCTGATACCGAGCTCGCTCACATTCTTCATACGAATCTTCTGGCTACCATGCTCGTCTGCAAGTATGCCAGGGTCCGGCCTCACGGTACGTCGATCACGACCTCATCACCGTGCTAGCCTCCCGTGGCCCTGACGGTTCCTTCATCAAAGGATCCATCATCAACGTCTCCAGTCTCATGGCGATCAAGGGTGGCTACGGCGCGACTGCCTACGCGGCGTCCAAGGCCGGCATTGTCGGTATATCATCCTCTATAGCTCGTTCTCGCTTAGTGACTGCCCTACACATCGCACTCTCCATAATGTCGCGCTGATGCAAGCGCCTCTAGCTTTCACACGAGCTCTATGTCATGAGATGGCAGCCCGATCTATCCGTGTCAATGCTCTGTTGCCAGGCTGGGTCGAGAGTCCCATGTGGCAGCGTCAGTCATTCCCGACCTGATCTCCCTCCCTTCCTCCCCTTCTACTCGTCATGCAATGCAAAAACCAAGCCAACCTATCTACAGAGCTCAAACCGGAACTCAAAGAGGCCTATCTAAAAGAAATCCCCCTGGGTCGGGTCGCAGATCCCGCCGACGTCGCCGACGCCGCAGTCTTCCTCGCCTCTAATAACTTCGCCAACAACTGTGTGCTCAACCTTGATGGGGGTATGAGTGCAGCATGAGTCGATGCAGAAAATCAGTCAATGAGAATGGAACCGTCAGCGTCGTCAATTACGACCACTTCGGCTTTCGTATCCGCCGTCTTTGCCTTTTTCGTCGGTTGTGAGTCGTTCTCAGGTAGCGCCCTCTTCACGCCCTTGGGCTCTGACACTGCCAGGTCGTCATCTCCGCCGTGCTGGTTCTTGCCATGAGCTTCCGCAGGAGCCGACTTCACGGGCTTCCGGGGAATATCGATGGGCCCTGCAAGCGCCATCGTGGCTGGCTTTGCCTTGTCGATTGCGGTTCTGAGAGCAGTCAATTTCATCACCCTTGCCTCAGTAGTCTCTGCCTCATACCGTTCTTCGACTTCGAGAACAACGTTAACCAAGGGTTTCTCGTCGTCTTCGTCGACCACGGTCAGGAAGCTCCCGTGATCAATGCCTATCACTGATTAGCCAACCGTCCTTGAAACGCTTCCAGCGGCGCCTGATCCTACCCAACTCGGGCAATTTCTTGTGGAGGTTGTCCGTCTCGTCCACATCGTACAAGATGCCGACGTCATTGCTCACGCTTAACTCCTTGCTGCCATAACCCAGCTCGCGCCGAATAACATCTTCGACGACGTCGTTAAGCGTCGCTCGGGTCAGGTCGGCGATGATGGTGGCGTTGAAGACGCCACAGACTGGACAGTCAGGGTTCGGTTCTCGAGACGAATCTGGTGCCAGTAGCCGGGCCGGCGCAAAGGGAGTCAAAAATATCTGCAGCACAAGTCAGTCATGCGCAAGTAGCTTTGTGGCGTTTTGAAGAATGAAAAGACGAGGGTAAAGCACCTCTCTAGACTTCGCAAATTCTCCTCGCAGAACCTTGAACGACTCCATCACGCAGACGCCTGCAACGATGGCGTTGGTCGTGGCAATGGCCGGGATGATGTTGCCCGCCATCTGCTTGATGTCGAACCGGGACTTGCAGTCGATGCCGAAGATTACTGATCGGATGTTTGCGCTCGACGCGACAAAGTCCAGCGTATCCTGATCATCCTTGTCAAAGGAAATGACCGGCTCCGGCGCCGAAGGCTCCTTGACCTTTTTGAGCTCGAGCATGCGCTTGCTGAGGCGATCCAGACTGTCGACGAATACTAGCAAGCTCTCTTCGAGTGACCAGACATGTTGGTCCTGTTTCAGAATCTTCTCAACGGATGACTGCGAGTTGATGGCGCGCGACATGACAGCATCGTATGCCAGCGGCTCGGGCGGTCGTCTCGACTTCCACATATCTTGGACGGACCGTAGACGCTCAATGTCCTTGCCGAAGACCTTGTCGAAGAGCAATTGAGGGAAAGACTCCGTCCCCACTGCGGCCCGGATCTCTTTGAGCTCTTGGGCCTCCTTTCTGAGCTCCTCAATCTCCTGCGCTGCCCCGGAAGTCAGCAAAGAGTCACGAGCGACGAGGATGGTGGGTGACGTACCGTTATCGGCACTCGTGGAGTTGTCAAAGGCGGATGCGTCTTCGCTGGCGGCGAAAATCTCGCTACGAAGCGGCGTTAGCATGATGTTTGTTGCTGGGATGAGGCGTCGACGAATTCACTTGAGAAGATAGCTCTTCCCCCAGACGATGCAGTGAACCGGCTGGCTGGGTGTACTCCGGATGGTGCAGACGGGGAAAGACTTGGGCGTTTCCTTGGGACTGCAATCGTAGCAAGCCGTGACGCCCTTTTTGATAATCTGAACTTGGCCATTGAAGCCCGTGGTGCCACTCTCGATGAGCGCAACGTCGGCGGCAAGGCACATCCTGTTGACGTGCCGTCTTGCCTCGAGATTATCCAAGGCGTTGTAGACGATGTCGAAGCGGCGAAACCAACCGACGTTGAATTGAGAATCCTTGATGTTCGCGTGATAGGCGACGATGCGCACGTCAGGATTGAACCTTTGGGCGGCTTCCTTGGCCACCTGGGAGGCGTCTCAGTTTCGCGCATCAGGTTTTCCGGGTGGAAGCAGACTCACCAGAGCCTTAGACTTTTTTATATGCTCATGACGAAAGAGAAATTGTCGGTTCAGGTTGGATAGATCGATGGTATCGAGATCGACGATGTGAATTTCGCCGAAGCCGGTCAATACGAGGTTCTTGAGGAGTTCGCATCCGATGCCTCCAGCGCCAACCATGAGAACGCGCGACTAGGCGTCCACAGCGAAGACGGGGGGAAAAAAGCCGTCAGTTTCTCAAGTTTGCGCATGTAGATGAAAGAGCTGGGGAGAGGAACAGGAAGCGCACCTGCTTGACAGAATTGTTGAGCGTGACGCCGAGGGACTGATGGTTGAAGCGATCGCGAGGTGGGATAATTCTGGTTTTCTGCTGCTGACAAGACGCGTCGGTCGTCGAAGGCGTAGGAACCGACGCATCAGCGGAAGGGTTGGCGACAGCCTCGTCCATGGCTGTCGTCTGGGTGAGGCGAAAGGGGGGGAGGTGCGAGAAGAGGTGCAGCGGAAGATGAGAAAAGGGTTGAAGTTTTTTCCCCCCCTTCCTTTCCCATGTGCCGAGGGAAAACGAGATGTTGAGAGTCGAAAAGCTCGAGGTGCCGAAACGGGGCTGACTGATGGTCTGGTTGGCAGTTGGGGCCCCCCCGCCAATTACAGGTGGGAGAGTGCGGGCTACAGTGGACGTGCGACAGGGCGGGCTACAGGACAGGGCGGGCTTACGGGGCTGCGGGGGGTGGATGGGGGGCGGGGGGGAAGCCGTGCGAGGGCCCTGCAATTGGCCGGCCGTCGTGTCGGGACTCGGGAATGGCATGACAGTTGAGGAACGGGGGATTTTGTTTTTGATCTTTATTTAATCGCCGATACCTTTTTCTCATTCATTTCTCTCATCACTTTAATCCTTCTCGGTTGGCGGGCGGAGAGATGGAGGAGAGGATGGCATTGCGAATGTCTTCGTCGAGGCAGTTCGTCATGTCACTGGTCCAGCATAATTGCCTGTATGAGTACCTACAAGCAGACATACACCCAAGTCTGATGCCCGGCGCCCCCCGTGGCTCGTTTGCGGGATGACCGACTGAAACGCTACGGACTGTACTTTGCTTGCAGGTACCCAAACGCCGTTACGCTGAGATACGCTACTGATGCGACGAGTATAGCCTTAACAGGAGCAGGGCTTTCATCCAACGTCTCTTCTCTCTCTCCTTTTGGCCTCATCAGGTTCAACACTTCCTCGTCTCGCCCTATATATCGCCCTCTCAGTGTCGGAAGCCGGTGAAGGAGAAAAATAAACTCGCAGTCATGTCCGACGATGAGCCCGATCTCGAACTTCTCGAACTTCTTCGTCAGAAGCTAATCGGCCAGCCGGTGCACGAGGACGAGGATGCGATCCTAGGCGTCCTCGAGGGAGCCGAGTACGTCTACGACAACGGCTACGACGTCGCCATTGACATGCGCTCTACCAAGCGCGCTGCGGAGACCGTCTACGACCAGATGCAGCGCAAGGCCTACTCGACTGCCACCTGGTCCGAGCACGAGCTGCATCCCAAGACCAAGGACGAGGCTACCGTCGCCTTCATCTTTACCATGGACCTTCTCAACTTCTCCTTTTGGTCCGAACTCCCGGACGATGAAAGGTTCGCCGTCGAGTATCGCGGTAGGATCTGGAAGGGTTACTGGAGTCTTGTCGCTTCCCTTCAGCGCGCTCTTGACGACGGTTAGTTGCACGCTTTTTGTATTGCGAACCCACCTGTTGTTGATGTTCTCATCCGTCTGACACCTCCAGGCGTTGCCATAACCGATCCGCATTTCTGGCAGAATGAGGATGAATGCAACTTGGAATCCCTTCGGCACGTCTTCAGGTCTTGTACCGACGAGGAAATGCCCATGTTGCGAGAACGGCTGGAGTGCCTCCGGGAGTGTGGTCGAGTTCTGTACGAGGTGAGCCACTCCATCACCTCTCTCCCCCCCCCTTAACTTCACAGGACATCTTCTTACTCTAGCTCCGAAGCGTTACAACTGCTCCTTCACCGAAGTAATTTCGGCCGGCGGCGGCTCCGCGCCTCGCCTAGTCAATCTGCTCGCTCGGGACTTTCCGTGCTTTCGTGACGAGCATTATTTCAGAGGTAGGAATAAGCCCATCAGGTTCCTCAAGCGCGCTCAGATCCTCGTGGCCGACCTATGGGCGTGCTTTCAAGGCACATCCTACGGCAAGTTTCGGGACATCGACAAGATCACAATCTTTGCCGACTACCGGGTGCCTCAGATCCTCATCACCATGGGTGCCCTGTACTGCTGTCCTCCTTTGGTCGCCGCCATCAAAGACAAGCGCCCGCTGGAGAGCGGTGGCAGCTGGGAAGTGCAGTTGAGAGGTTAGTCAGTCCACGCACCCTGTTCAACAAGACTCGATCTGACTAGACGGCAGCGTGTAGCATATGGTGTGTCGAGCTGATGCGTAGGGAAATGTCGAGATTGCATCCCAAGACGCGCATTAACGCCATCTTGATAGATTTCTTTCTCTACGATACCATGCAAGAACTAGAGGCTCAAAGCCAGGAGGCTCTTCCCCATCATAGAACGAGGAGCATTTGGTACTAGACGGATAGAAACGAAGACTTACATAGACGTCATATTTTGTATACCGATTCAGCAGATGAGCTATCGAACGAGAGATGATGGCAGACGGATGCGATGCGATGTACCATAGAGTCCGTTGAATAATAAGAGGAAGCGATAGCCACAATGCAACGCAGAAACACACTTTGCCCTGACGCCGAAACAAGTCAGGCCTCCCCCGGCCAAGCCTCGAACGAGCATGACATGGTCAAAATAGGAGAAGAAGAAGAAGAGGGAAAAGCAAACGGTAGCCTCATGTTTCGACGGCAATCGAGTTGAGGATGCCGTCAATCTTTGCCGTCTCAAGAGCCTTGCAGCCCTTTGCTTCCTCCTTGACGAGGACGGCAAGAACCTCGATGGGCGGATTGAGGCCAAGGCGATCAGCGCGAAGCCACCTCTTCCTACGGCTGATTCCGACACAGGGCTGAAAGGTAAATCCATCAGTACAAACAAGAACGAGAAGAAGGCGAGAAAAAGGATCGAAGGAAGAAATAGTCCCCCTTACCCCATACTGCGAGCTGACGTCAAAGTACCGCAGCACCTTTTCGCACATCTCGACGTCTTGCTGGTGGACGCGGGGCGCTTTGCGCTGACGCTCGACTGCGTTCCAGTAGGATGCTATCTGCGCTCGGCTGACTTTCTCTGCTCTATCTTCGGCCTCGGTTCGTTCCGGGGGAGGGGGTTCGGTGAGTTGTGATGGTTGCGACTCTTCTTCTTCTTCTTCTTCTTCCTCCTCGACTTCCTCTTCCTTTACGATTTCGTCTTCGGATTGGATTTGGGGGGTAATCTTGGCGATGGCCGCTGGTGTGATGTCCTTCTTGGCCTCTCGCACCGTATTCTTCGTCACCCTTCCGGAGAAGCTCAGCGTCGACTGGGCTTTTTTCCCATGGCCGGGTCGGGAGGAGGCGCGGGCTCCTGCTGCTTTGCGGGTAAGAGGCATTGTTCTTTCTTTCTCTTATTGTTCTGATGAGTGGCTCCGGAAGATGAGGAGAAGAAGCTTCAAGGGGTCGAGGATATGAGAAAGGCACTGGCAATCAAGTCCTCCGATTGATATAAACACAGCGATCGCTACCCTGTATTTTGTTGATGTTCGATTACGAGGAACGTTGGTCAGATTTAGTGGGGTAACGCGACGTTGGAGCGCAGTCACGTGACGTCTACCACGGAATCCCCGGAGGCGACGGGCTCATTGGCGACGGAGCTGACTCAGCCTTCGGGCGAGGATTGCATCTTTTCCACACGACAACTAACCTTGGTCTCCCTCGACGGTTGTTGACAATCAAGTGATGCGGATAAACGCGGGGAGAATCCTGAGTCTTTGTGAAGATGTGCCTCGTTAGTGACAGATGATGTTATCACATGCATACATAGCCGGGGTTGGAAAGGATCGACTCCTGTGCTGCTGACATGCCCACAGAGGAGGACTGAACCGTTGCCAATGATGTGGAACCTCGGGCAAATATCAGTAAGGTTGACAAGAGAGGCACGGGCGTTTATGATAGGAAGCAACTTGTCTTATCATCTTACTACGTGAGCTATCAGTTTTCGCCGAGGAGGGAAATGGTATCTCAACCTTAAACCCGCTACTTGCTTTGCATATGCATGTGTACACACATAAGCTCGGTTTACCTACTTACGAATCACATGGTGGGTGATGGAGCACCTATACCTGGCTATGTCGGCGCAACCTTCTCAAGATCGAGGTCAGGTTTTTGACAAACGAGACCGAAAGAGACGACGACGACGAAACTTGTGCCCGTTGGTTGTGGCCCAGGTGGGAACCGGCGAGACGATAAGCTCGTGGCAAGCAGAAACAGTGGTGACGTGTTAACTGCGAAACCTTGAACAACTGCTTACAGGCGACTAAGCTGCATCCCTAACTCCGTACATACATACGTTGCTACCCACGTACTGGATCGGTAGAATAAAGAAACCCCTAAAGGCGTAGTAGAAGGCGCGCGATTATTTCCGGTGGGAAACCAGTTGATAAGACTAGCTCAGCTGCTGCAACGGCCGGCTCTACCATTACGCCATGAATTTGCTCATGTTTGGAAAACGGCACATAAGCGTAGCTACCTCGTCTAGGTAGGAAGGTTTTGCTGAAGAGAAATTATAATCATGCCGAGTTTTCTCGTCTGAACGAATGATGATTGCACACGTGTGGATATACAGAGTTGGAAGTAGCATGAAGGAAGACACTGTCAAGGCACGAAAGAGGTCTCTATTTATGTGTATTCTTATCTTCTTCCATTCTTACCTTTTTCTTCTGCTTCTCTTTCCTCCCTGCTTGCCTTGCCCGCTTAGAAAGATATACATATATATATATATAGAGAAATAGATACGCTTTTAAAGGGAAGAAGAAGAAGAAGAAGAAGACGAAGAAGACGAAAAGAAAAAAAGTACTTTTCCCCCGGGCTTTCTTAACCCGACTTGGCTTACGACGTGCTAAGCTGACAAGCTGTAAACTCTCAAGATGCCCTGCCACGGCCTTGATCTGTCTCGAGTAAGGGATACAAACCATGCAGAAAAAAAAGAAGAGACAGATGTAACGGAAGAAAGATGTTAAAAATCGGTGCCAAAAACAAAATATAAATAGAGTCCGATTGAGTGCAAGCCGGTCTGACTTGACACGGCGTGTAAAGGACTTTTTTACTTTGATAAGAAGCGTCTTTTATCATGACTGCTCCGGAAAAAGTGAAGAGCTGAAGGGGAGTTATTACTTTCAGTCTTGTATTATTCCCCGGCTTCCCTGTCGAATTCCATGTGACTGGTTGCTGGCTCTATATATGATGTCGTCCTGCTCTTGATTCCTCGTCTGCTGAACTTGTTTCTCTCCCCAAAGCCATTCTCGTCTTTTATATACATATACATCTCTCCGCATCCCTTTGCTGTCAATCATTTTCCACCGGGAAGGAAGAAAACATGCTGAAGCATCTCCTCCCCCCCCTCCTCCTCCTCCTCCTCGCCGCCCTCTTCACCCTCTGCAGATGCAGCGTCATTTCATACCCGGGACCGTCGTTGGAGAAATCAGTCGTCGGGTCGGACGAGCACTTGCCAGACGTCAGAGCAGGCAACGACCTGGGTGGTGAAAAGTACATCTTCGCCCGGCGTATACGGCTGGGTCATCACCACTACACGCATCTCGATCATCATCTTGGCTTTGCCGGTCATCATCATGCCAGTTCCGTCAATTCCAGGGATAGGCTTTACAGGTTCGGGGCGATTCGACGGGTTCGTATTCGCGGTCATGGCCACGGTCACGGTCCCGGTCACGGTCCCGGTCCTGGTCGTGGTCACGGTCAGGGTCGTCACGTGGGAGGTCGTACGGGCCGTATCAACCGTCACTCTACGCACAGAGAGTCGACATATCCAGAGTTTTCCGTTCACGGTCTCGGATAGCAAAGTCGGCACTTTTTTTTTTTGCCTCTCTCTTTCTCTCCCCCTCCCTCCCCCCCTCTCTCTCTCTCTCTCTCTCTCTCTCTCTCTCCCCCCCCCTCCCCCTCCCTCTCTCTTGCTCCCTCTCTCTCTCTCTCTTACTCCCTCTCTCTCTCTCTTTCTCTCTCTCTCTCTCTCTCTTACTTCCTCTCTCTCTCTCTTACTCCCTCTCTCTCTCTCTCTTACTCCCTCTCTCTCTCTCTCTTACTCCCTCTCTCTTTGTAAGTACGTTGATGGTCAAGTCTACGAAACCCTGATTCCGTCTGTATGTATGTATGTATGATAGATAACACTCTCGAGGCATGCAAATTTCTCTCTTCCCAAGGTTCGGATACCTGAATGCCATCCATCTGATGATGAATGCAACGTTGTACATGCCTACGTATGTATGTAGTTAGGTATGCTTGCTTTGTTGGTATTGCCAAGTCTGTATTGATTGGGGGCAACAAGATCGAGCAACTCGTCGTATCGTGACTTTAGTCCGAAACTTCACAGGCTTTACTTATGTATGGTTGTATGTACGTCTCTTCAGAAACTTGCTCGCCAGATAAACCTCCTGATCAGACGGGGACCAACCAGGGTTTTCAGATGACAAGGGTATGGATGTAGTAACATCATACGTTGTGAATACATACATATCTAGGTTGGTATGTAGATATGAGTGTATGATAGGTTCATCGAGCCGTCTTCCGGTATAAAGGGAGCTGAGCACATACATAGATTGGTAGGTATGCATGCAGTGGGAAATGCCGTCTTGGCTTCAAGTCATGATACATATGAAAGATGGAATACGAGAGCGAGCAATATAAACTCTAGCTCGACCATGAATCGCATCATGCCATCATCGTCTGTTTCCCACCTCGATCCATACATAGCCTCATCATCTCCTCGTACTCGGTCGACAACAAGCTCGAGGCTGCAGTATATAAACCGACCCAGCTCTACCCTCCCACTTCGACAACAACAGTACAGAAACAGAACAACTTCTCAGACGCAGCAGAAATGAAGGCCCATCAAGCATGGATCACATGCCTCTCTCTCGCCACGACCGTCCTCGGTCAACCTCAGGGGCCGCCGTCGTTCAAATACGAGGTGCAGGCTCCTGGTGACGGCTGGCTAGTCATCGACAACAGGTCCAACACCGACCCAGCCTACTTCAGGAAGATGGGCGGATTCGCCTTGCCCTCCAATCTCGGCGACTCGGCATGGCGTTTCGACAACTCGTTGACGGTCAACCTCCGCTATCCGTGGATCAACAAAGGCCACGAGCTGTACGAGCACGGAGCCTGGGTCTACAGCATCGCTCTCTCGCCGCAAATCGTCGCCGAGCCGGGCAACGAGGGCGATTTTGCCAGAGCGATCGGGGGAGTCCAATGGTCTCAGGTCTACCAATGGCAATTCGTCCACAAATACAAGCCCGAGTTGGAAAGCTACGGAGCTTGGCCCAACCAGGATCGCGACCCGCGCTGGGAGCAGTTCGGAATGTCTGTCTTCCAGGACTCCCTTGTTCACAGCGGCGGCAAGTCGGGGCTTTCGGCCAAGGATCTTGCCAAGAAGTTTATAAGTGACGTTATCGCCAATGCTCCGGCGGACAAGCGGTCGACTCTTCGAGACCTGATGGACTGGAACGTCGAGGCAGAGCCGAAGCGAGACTTTCCCTTGCTTCGCCGTGGAAAGGGTAAGAAAAGACTTTGTTCCTCCTCCTCCTCATCCTCCTCCTCCTCCTCCTCCTCCTCCTCCTCCTTCTCCTCCTCCTCCTCCTTCTCCTCCTTCTCTTCCTTTCCTCCTCCTCCTCTTCCTCCTCCTCTTCCTCCTCCTCCTCCTCCTCCTACTCTCTGAAAAACATATACATCTTGACATGTTGCTTCTTTCAGAGGAACCGTTTCACTCCGTCTACTTGCGCATGATCGACTGGTTCAAGTTCAACGACTGGTCACAATTCCTCAAGGTATCTCTGGAGAGCGCCCTCCCACCGACACTCCGGTGCATCGAGGCAACCAAGCTACTGTCACCTGTCGGCCAAGCAGAGAATCACAATATAGCCTGTGAGAGCGTCATGGCCATGGCCAGGAGCGCAAAGCCGGAATCGTTCAAAAAGGAACCGAAAGGTGATTTGCCAGACAGACATGTCGTCGAAGCTTCTTGTCCCGCTGACAAGCCTCCCTCTGCAGTCGCGTCTTTCAAGCCCGAGCATGCTGTACGTTTCAAGGAGTAGTAAAGGGGCTGTTTGAGGCAGGCCAATGAGGGTTGTCTATCATACAGAGAGAGAAGGTCACACAATCGTTCCCACGGCCGGGTTGTAAGTATGTATGCCGCCTGTGACATGATGTCCCTTGGGGGGCTTCTTCTCCTTCCTTTGTGATGTATACATCTATATATCTATACATCTGTATAACTATATAGATATAGATAGATAGATAGATGGCCCTTGTGCTGGATCGGAGTGAATGCAAAGGACCTGTCGTGTCTGCCTCTCTATCACTGCGCTTGAACTTGTCCATCACTTGCGCCCTGAAGACGAAGCCATCGTCCATTTCATCCTCGACAGCGAATAAACTCGACATCTCCAGTCACGAACAGCCCCCCTATCGAGCAGCAAGCGAACAATGGCATCGTCTTCACGATCCAGAGCATAAGTCAGAGGCGTCTTATCCGAATCCCTCTTCGCCTCAACACCAGCGCCGTGATCGAGCAGCATCTCGACCATGGTCGCGTTCCCCTTCTGAATGGCGATTATCAACGGCGTTAGATGACTCTTATCCTCCACTTCGACGTCTGCCCCTACGTCCATCAGCAGCCTGACGATGGCTTCCTGTCCTCGTTCAACAGCATGATGAAGAGGCCTTCGACCCGTCACATCCATCTCCCCGACGTTGAAGCCGTTCTCCAACAATAGCTTGACCAAGGCGATGCTGCCGCACAAGACGGCGTAATGCAGTGCCGTCTTACCTCCCTTCCCTTTAGAGTTGACATCGACTTTATCGGAATGTAACAGCTGCTTGACGATGTTGAAGTCTCCTGAAGCCACGGCCGGCTTCACTGCGCATTCCAGGTTCGTCTTCACGTCGTTCCGGGCCAGTAGAGCCTTGACGATGGCCCCCTTGTGGTTCTCAACCGCCAAAGACAGCGCCGTGTGACCATCTGAGCGCCTCAGGTTGATGTCCATGTCTCTTCGCGTCAGCAGCATCCAGAGAGTATCCTCATGGCCCCGTTGTGCAGCGTGCAACAACGCCATCGGGTTCGTAAAGTCCATCATCTTCGTGATGGTGTCGATGCTATAAACCTGCTCGGAAACCACCGCCTCATCTCGCTGCTCGACGTCGTCGGCTTTCCTGGTGAGTGCCATGCGCTCTGTGCGTATGTAAAGTCTCCTGACGGGATACTGAGATGCCCTGAACTTGGTCATATCAAGTCTTTCCATCTTCTCGCACCAGACTCTGCTGAAGCGCTCCATCGTCATGGCATGGTCTCGGAGGTAGATGGCCAGAGGCTTATCCTCGTCGCCTCTCTTTTTGCAGTGTAGGACGGCCATACCGAGACCTTGTTTCCCGCAGCCGATGAAACGTAGGTCGATGAAGACGCCTCTGCTGCTCACGGTCAAGGGACTCTTTGCCGTATCGAAGGGGTTAAACTGAATCACATGGCTAGATGCCGAGAAGGCGGCGGGTGATGAGGCCAGCAGACCGCCTCGTGCATCGGACGACTCCCAGGCGAAAAGGCTATGATCATCCGACGTCTTCATAATCTCCTCTTGAAGTCGGATAAAGGCTCTCTCTCCTTCGCCGTAGATCAAAGGCATGTTGATGCCGAAGATGCCCATCAAGGAGTAAGCTCGATCTTCGACCCTCGTCGTCTCTCGCTTGGCAGCCCATGACATCCTTTGCGCGATGCTGACCGTCTCGATGGCTCTCTCGCCGGATAAGATGGAAGGGTGTATGCCGGTGCAGCGAGAGATGGTCTGCTGAAGCCTCGTCCTCGTGCCGAGATCAGCCCAGCGTCGATCAACAAAGTAAACCTCGGAGGGTGCGAGCAGCTCCTGTAGAGTCCATCCCCTGGTGAACCACTCGCTCTTCTCGACGCTCATCTCGGAGGAGACGTCGGCGAGGTGAGCGTAGCATCTCTTGGCTCTATAGTACCAGAGATACATGGAGTTGATAGCCTCTGAGAGCTCGGCGCTGCTGGTCTTGTCGATGCAGCAGGTATCGATCCAGACGTACTGAAACTCGTCCGCTCTGGCCCGGACGCAGCATCCTTCTATCTTGTCGAAGCCCTTCTTGTCGAAGATACGGCCCTGGACGTCTTGTAGGCTGAGTTCCTCTTTGGTCCATCGGTGAGATAAGATCGCGTACTCTGGGACTTGGTCGTAGGCGAATTCCTCTATGGTGTAGTCTTGTGTCCTCAGGAGACGCATTCTCTATGGGAAAGAAGCTGGCTGAGCCAAACCGGAGGAGGAGGAGTTTACCGACGCGTAGGTCATTCAGCCGCAAAGCCGATAAGCCACGCTGAGACACAGCCACAGAGACTTGTCGATAGCTTCAATTGGTCCGCACATGATGATGATGATGACCCTCAGGCCAGCATACATACATACAATGTTGACTCCCCTGGCTGGCAGTCAATCGGAAGAAGAAGAAGAAGAAACAACTCGGGGGCCGGGCCTAAAGCTGTTCCCATATTCGTCTGCTTCCTTGATCGAGAGACTGTCCTATATCTTCACCCCCATCTAGACTATAACCAACTTGAAACTCAAATACGTCATCCTAAATATAGAGCCGGTGATAGGTCAACTAACTTACTTACTGCCACCTGCTCTTACATGCATACATACATACGTACGTACCTAGCTTCATGTAGTTAGAGACAGAGAGAGAGAGAGAGAGAGAGAGAGAGAGAGAGAGGTGTAAGCTCACGTTGGATTGAGCTGGCTGCTTATTTATTCTGATGGATGATTCCAGAAGTCACAGCAAGATACTACATACAACTACCGTCATCCCCCTCTCCCTCTCCCTCTCCCTTTGCCGCCGCCTCCTCAGACTCAGTCCATCGTCAAGGGACAACAACAACAACGACAACAACAACAACAGCAACGAAAATATAAACCATCATGACTTCTTCTTCCAACTCCAAAAAGTTACAGGGTTCCTGCCTCTGTGGCAACATCAAGTTCGAATTAACCGGCGATCCCGACTTTAGCAACCTATGCTACTGCACCAGTTGCCGCAAGTCCACCGGCTCCCTTGCCGGCATGACCAACAGCGTCTTCAAGAAAGAGAACTTTCAGCTCTTGAGCGGAGCCGACCATCTACGAACCTATCACGACGGCTCGTGCCTGTCCGGCGCTGCCCTTGAGCGCGGCTTCTGCGGCACTTGCGGCTCTACCATGATGGTCGAGCACAAGACCAAGTTGCCTGACAAGTTGATCGTGCCCATGGGCGGTACGGATATCGATCCTAGCAGCGGAGAATGGACGCCTTATATGGAGTTCTTTTGCAAGAGGAAGCCGGCTTGGATGTCGACTCCTCAAGACACGAAGAAGTACGATGAGCAGTTTTAGGCAATCTATGTGTGTATGTATGTATGTATATATCGCATGAACCAGTCTACCTAGTATATATCAACAAGCCACATGTATGATGATGAACCAATGTCGAATGGATTCTCCCCATCTCTCCTCAAAGCAGCAGCACGTTCAGCTATCGCGGTCACTAACCATGCGACCACGGATCAACCTCTCCCGCCAAAGAGCTCCAGAGATGACTCCTCCGCCAACGTTAAAGTCTTCTTGACAGGTAGAATCGATCAAGAGGTTAAAGGGCCATCCGTACGATATGCAGACGAGACCGTCACAGCACTTGACCTGGCCACTGCACTTTGCTACACGTGTTGCCCGTTTCCCGTCAGCAATTGGTTCGAGTTGTCTAGCAAAGCAAAGCTCCTCATACGCACCGCTTGACATGCCGCAGATGGACGCCTCGTGCGATTTTGCTGCTGGCTTGGAATGACTGGACGCAGCCAGTACGGTGACGGTGTTGAGAAGCTTCATCCTGTAACGACGAACCGGCTGTGGTGATAAGCTGAGGCTGTCTCTACCCAAGGGCAATACAGTCAGATGATGATGGGTCAAGGCCGAAAGTGCCAGTGATGACGAGCTTCTTATAGCCAGTGAAGAGCTCGATAGACTCGAATAGGAAGTATTTACGTCTGCATACATACCTATACATGCGCACATATAGTTATGCTAGAGAATGGACGGTCTTCTTTCAGAACACAACTTACGACCAAGATAGTAAGTAACCTTTGCATAAAGCATCTGTCCAATATATCGTCAAGCCACCTTGGCAGGAGAATATCAGCTCTGGTCCCTTGGACGATAGCTCTTGGCGATAGAAACGGTTGTGTCTTCGACTCAGTGACAACAGCTCAAGCAACGCATAAGCTTTCAGGACGTAACGCTTGCAGCCCGCCTCTTCCGCAGTCAGCGGCTATCCCTTTCTGACCGACCCCCTTTGATGTCCGCTGGGTCAATCCTCCTGCTGCGTATGTATCCATAGTATGATGCCATTCGAAGCTTGATTCGACCGACACAACTGGCCACCAATCAACGGCCTTGCCAGAATCCAATACATATGTATGCTGTCCGCGATGGGGTCGCACGTAATAGGCCCACAAGAAATTAGTAGCCATCACCGTAAAGCCGAGAGATGGACTGATAATCACCGACCCCGATCGAGAGGCCTATAAATAAACATGTATGCACGGAGATATGCTGGCGGCAACGTCGAAAGATGTCGTTCACCACCACCCATTTATAGCATGTCGTGATCGTCGTCTGATGCAGTGGAGGAGTCGTCTCGGGTCGAGCTGGTGTAGGGGTGGGAGGCCTCGGGGTTTTCCTTGGTATCTGTCGCGATGGATCCTGAAAGGCCTGAATGGACAGCGGCTCCGGCAGTAGAGCACCAAAGTGAGTGAGCTCATGCGATTCTTGCCAGTCGTGACGCGGTCATTGGAAAGGCGGGCGTGCGTCGAAGAGATGATAACGGCTGGAAGATCGACGAGGTTTGGCTTCGTGAGGTTTCGACATCATAGGTTCTTCATCGATGACGAGAGGCCGTGGAGGGGGGATTGGGGCGATCCGACGACGAACCACATCGACATGGTTTCCGAAACGACCGCTGAACATTGTCTTTGAAGTCAAGTCCTCCACGTCCCCTGCGATCACCGATCGAGATAGTGCGCGACCAGGGCCGGCGAAGAGGCTTCTTCCCGGCAAGATCGTGCAAGCCAAACCGACCTGAACTTGGACCGAACACATGAGCTGTCTGTAAATGCAGGGCAGGATCCGATACTGTGTAGTGGTGGCTGTCTTCTGCCAGGCGATGACAAACGACGAGTATGGCTTCATCCACGGCGTTTGTCCTGACTCTCGGTTCTGTTCTTCGAGAGAAAAATCCCTCTGCGAGGGCAAGCTCAAGAACTGCATAAACACCAGAAAGGTAGACGACAAGGCAAGTTCGTCAAGCGTGAGATAGTTTCGTGCATCATTGCTCTTCACAATCTCGAATTCCTACGACATTTCACAAAGAGAAACGAAAGAGAACGGAAAAATAAACATGCAGGCAAACACCGAGCACGACGCACACGTACAACCAGACTCGTGCGCGGGTACACGCCCAAGAAAAGACTGCCCAAAGCTTTATATACCCCGACAGCTCGCCCCAATTTCAATAGGCGCCAGACGCCTGGGAGAGCCTAAGGACGTGTGACGCGAAGTACGGGCGGTCGGTTTGGGACGCCTCCGATTCGCAGCAGGAAACCCTCACGTACTGAAGCCCCGGAGTGTCTCTTTTTGGCTCATTTGCTCAACTTTTTGGTATACCGATGCAGACACGGGGGGTGTAGGGGGAGGCGTTTTTCGCGATAGCCACTTCACCATCGAGTTTTGAGGTCCGAAATGGATGTTTTCGAGATGCTATAGTCGTTTGCCATCTCGAAATGGTCTCTTTTTCGTTCAATTCCCTTCGTGATCGTGGTATCTTGGTCTGTCGTCGTCGTGCGCGGCGCCTTCGAGTGACTTGAAGTTGAAGCTCTCACGTGCTCAGGTGACCTGCAGGCCGCTCAGAGGTACATTGATGGTGTCCGAATCGAGAAATATGGGGCGCGCGAGAGATCGTGTGTTCGAACCTGGTCTCGGTCACCCTCTTTTTTTTGTCCCTGCCCTTCTGTGTAATACCTTTGACCTCGTCTTTACATCTATTTATGACTCAATAACAAGAGATTCGAAAATAGGGGGCTTTTGCTGGAGTCTTAGAGTCTTCTTCATATTGCATCGCAGAATCACTCTATCTGGAAGCCATTACAAGAGGAAAGGAGACTGAGGCAATTCTACTCTATGCCGTAGAAAACATGAGACGCCAAGAAAACACAGGATATCTGAACAAGACTATTTTTTCGCGGCGACATACGCCAAGCAAAGGGCACAATGCAAAGCTCTTCTTGGGCTCTTCCGTCTAACCGCCGGTGGCCTCACGATAGAAAGAGATGCTCCTATTGGCGCCGGCGGTGCAAAACATTTCGCTCTTGCCAGTCTTGGGAAGCCATCTAGCAGCCCAGAGAGCCTTGTCGGTCTCGCTGTGGGTGGCAACGCAGGCGGCGCGCTCGACGGACCAGACCTTGACCTTTCCGTCCATGGACCCGCTGAGGAGGTACTCCCCGGTAAAGCTCCAGTCGAGGGTGGTGATCCACGAGCCGTGGCCCGTCAGGTTGCCGACGTGTTCGCCGTGCTTCATGTCGTAGAGGGCGATGACGCCGGCGTCTCCCGCCGCTGCGAGTCGAGTGCTGCCCGGCGAAAAGGCCACGGCCCGGACGGGCTTGACGAGGCCTTCAGGGTAATCAAGTCAGCTTTCGGGATTGAGAGAGAGTGAGAAGATGGAATATGGAATTTCAACTTGCCAGACAGAGAGTACAGAATCCTGCCGGATCGATTGCTGAAGACGTAAACGGCTCCGTTCTGATGACCGCTGGCGGTATATTTCCCATCTCTGCTGAGGTCGACGCACATGCCGAAGCTACCGGAGCCGGGGCTACCAGTCTCATACTCGTAAACCTTGGGTCTCGCCTCGTCAGAGATATTCCAGACATTGACCCGACCATCATGGGTGGTAGCAGCGAGCCGAGAGCCGTCGTAGCTCAAAGCCAGAGCCCAAGCCTCGCCGGCGCCACCTTGGGCGACGACGTTACCGTCGGCATGCCACTCGCCCGTGTCGCCGTCTACCTTCCAGATGGTGAGCTCGCCGCCGAAGCCAGCGCTGGCGGCGACTTTGCCGTCGGCCGAGGCGCAGATGTGGTGGCAGCCGAGCTTGTGGGCGTCGGGGATGGATTGCTTCAGGGCGAAGGAGCCGTTTGTCGTGTCGTGCACGTGAAGCGTCGAGGAGCCGCTGGCCGAGAGGACCGCTTTCGGCGTCGTGGCTAGAGAGAAGACGTCGGTGATGTGCGCTGGATGGGAGGCGGCGTCAGCTGTCTTTCGTTTTTTCGCTTCAGTGTTGGATGGGGAGCGCGTCGCACCGTCGTCGACCGTATGTGCGGTCAGGTATTGCTTCGACTTTGTATACAGGTCAGCTGTCGAGGCTCCGTTAGCTCTTGGAATGGCTCTTACCATGGCCGACGGGGGCTTGTCTGCTACGGAGGCTGTGATGGTGTGAAGGAGGCGTAGGGTAGGCGTTGAGAAGGAGTATGAGTGAAGACGTCAAGCCTCGTCCATTTTGGTGGGGGGGAATTATCATCGCATCGCCACATCAGTTGGGCTACTGTCTAATAAACGAGGACTGCTTTCCTCTTCCAGTTTCTACAAACGATAGACATACAAGCATCGCCCGCTCAATGCCAGTAAATTTTCACTCCATTCATACATACACAAATCTCATCTTCCACAATGGCAGAGACATCTAAAGTACGGGGGTTTCAAAAGGCTTAAAGTCCGGGGCGTCTTCACGCCATATCTTCCGTATATCTATGTATGTACGGAACCCATCAGTAAGACAGTTCACGACTTGGCATACATACGAACGAGGTAAGAGAAAACAAAAAAAAAATAAAAATAAAAAAGGCCGGCGTCTTACCCTCAAGGCATCTTTGACATATACGGTGAGTCCGCTTCGTCTCTCCACAGCCGGGACACTCGCAGAGGCCAGTAACGTCCTTGAGAGCCTTTCCAGCCATCTGACGATGTCGTTTTTTTGAGTGCGACGTCTTCTTCTTGGGAACAGCCCGTAGGATCGACTCCCAGATATCGTCCAGCGTCGGCAGCTTGAGGTTGATGCCAGCCAGCGGATTCGGCCGGGGCAAGACGAAGGCCGGCCATCGTAGAAGGGGGGAAAGACCGATGATGGGCGCGAAAAAAACCAGGCGCGGCGCGAGGGGCGCCATGACAGCTGCTGCCATGGGAAGAATGCAATTGGCAGTTCGGCTCCGACTCGACGCGGCTGCTGTCTATATGAGGGATTCCGTGATGCAGCAAATTCTCTCTCCTCTCTTTGTAGTACCACTAAGAGAGGTATTACAGCAGCACGATGTACGGATATCAGGTGCAGTGGCGGCAGGCTGATAGTGAATATGTACGTCCGTATGTAGGACAGAAGCACACATGCAGCGCCACCTGCAGTGGTGCGCCAGGGCTATACAAGCCTTAGACTTAGAGGCATCCCCTCGCTTATGTAATTGGCAAGCAAATTGGTACATCCGTCGGCAATCAAAGGGCGGCCCTCAGACTGGCCAATCAGCATTCGCCAGCACCGACGCCTCCCTGCCTGAGGCCCTCCCATGCACGTAGCAGTATTTTGCTGCACTGGCGCCAGGGGCTCTCAGGGAACGTTCACTCACCTTCTTTCTCCAACCCCGTGTTCCTCTCCCTTGACATCAATCGGCTTCTCTCCATCTCTTGTCCGTCTCTCTGGTCCGTCTCTCTTCTCTCTCTCTTCTCTCACTCTCACTCTCACTCTCTCACACCCTCCCACCCGGCCTCTCACCATCTTAACCCCCAAGGCCCTCTTCCTCTTGTCTGACCCTTTCCCGATCAGCCTTCCATCAAACAATGACCACCATGCCTCCAAGCACCATCTTCCCCCAGAACTACGTCGGCTTCGACAGCATCACTACGCAGATCGAGAAGAAGCTCCTGAAGCGCGGCTTCCAGTTCAATGTCATCTGTGTCGGTGAGTCTCGTGTCCCCCTTTTCGCTCGGCTATTTTTTCTTTAATTCCCCCGCTGACGTCGGCTTTCCTTTCCAGGCCAGACGGGTCTGGGCAAGTCTACGCTCATCAATACCATCTTCGCCTCGCACCTTATCGACTCCAAGGGCCGCATGATGCCGGAAGAGCCCATTCGTACTACGACCGAGATTCAGGCCGTCTCTCACATCATCGAGGAGAACGGCGTCCGTCTGAGGCTCAACATCGTCGACACTCCCGGTTACGGCGACCTGGTCAACAACGACCGTTGCTGGGATCCCATCGTCAAGTACATCAAGGATCAGCACTCGGCCTTCTTGCGCAAGGAACTCACCGCCCAGCGCGAGCGTTACATCCAAGATACCCGCATTCACTGCTGCCTCTTCTTCATCCAGCCTTCGGGCCACTCCCTTAAGCCTATTGACATTGTCGTCCTCAAGAAGCTCTCTGACGTGGTCAACGTCGTGCCCGTCATTGCAAAGGCCGACACCCTCACCACCAACGAGCGATTGGCCTTTAAGGAGCGCATCAAGGAGGAGTTTGCCTTCCACAACCTCAAGATGTTCCCCTACGATAATGAAGAGTTTGACGAGGAGGAACGCGCCTTGAGCGGCAAGATCAAGGTAAGCACCGCGTCCCTCCCCCACATCCTTGATCCGCCGCGTTGCTGACTCGGGGAACAGAGCCTGGTTCCCTTTGCTGTGGTCGGGTCGGAAAAGTCCATCATCGTCAATGGCCAACAGGTCCGCGGCCGGCAGAACAGATGGGGCGTCATCAACGTCGAGGACGAGAACCATTGCGAATTCGTCTACTTGCGCAACTTCCTCCTCCGGACCCACCTCCAAGAACTCATCGAGACGACGTCCCAGACTCACTACGAGACCTTCCGCGCGAAGCAGCTGCTGGCGCTCAAGGAGAACAGCGCGCATGGCGGCGCCAGCAGTCGCCCCATCAGCCCTGCCGCCGACCGGGAACTGAGCCGCAGCTCGCAACGAATGGCCATGAACGGGTACTAGGAGGAGCTTGTAATTCCTTTTGCTTGCGAGGGAGCACCGGCGTCTCGTTTTAGTTACGGCGCTGGCAACCGACCACCTTATTAAGTCGTTTGTATTTTTTTTTTCTCGCGTCAAAGGCCTCTCGACACTTTTTATTGTTCTTTTAATTCTGATTGCGATTCTTACCCAGCCCTCTGGAGCTAGGGACGGTTTCGCGCTTACGCGGGCCGGTAAATGAAGTCTTCAAACTCCTTGTAAGCCCTCTCGAGATCGTCGTTGACGATGACGGCGTCGTGGACCCCCTGCGTCTGGGCATATTCGAGCTCGAGACGTGCCTGAGCCAGACGCTTGCAGATGCTCTCCTCCTTTTCCGTGCCGCGGCCTCTGAGGCGAGACTCGAGAACTTGCAACGAGGGAGGGGAGATGAAGACGAAGCGGGCAGGGATGCCGGCCTTTTTGATCTGTTTGACTCCCTGCAGAGGTAAGATGTCAGTGGCGAACCGCACATTGAGCGAGAGAGAGAGTGTGTGTGTGTGAAAGAGAGAGAGAGAGAGAGAGAGAGAGAGAGAGACATAGAAGAGATGGAGATGGAGAGAGAGGACGAGAGACGGAGGGCAGCGACGTACCTCCATCTCAATATCGAGCAGTACGACCTTGCCCTTGGCAGTCTGCTGCTCGATTGTCATCTTGCTAGTACCGTAACGATTACCACTGAATTGAGCGTGCTCGACAAAACCATCAGCAGCGATTAGATCCTCGAAGGCGTCCATGGAGACGAAGTGGTAGTGAACACCATGCTGCTCGCCCTGACGAGGGTTACGGGTGGTGTGTGAGACGGAGAGACAAAAGGTGTCGGGATGGCGGTCGAATAAGAGATGATAAAGAGTGCCCTTTCCTACGCCGGAAGGGCCAGATACGACAATTGGACGACGATCAGAGGGAGCTATGTATGTATAATGGGAGAGTGTAGCAGAGGAGGGGAAGGGGGGGGGAAAGGCTCGAGAGGGTCCCGAGAAGGGGATTAGGGTCGTCTATCGTTAGCCGAGATAGATGTTGTGGGGATATAAAAGGGTCTGCCTAAGTAGGAAATATGGGCTATTGGGGGGAGAAGTGGGAGACACGTACGGGTGGCCATGGCGGCCGCGCAACGGGGTCTATTTGAGGGGGACGGTGGAGGAGGAGGAGGATGAGGAGGGCGAGGCGGTCTAGTAGTGGTAGTAGTAGTAGATCGCGAGAAGAAGAGCGACGACGAGGCTGTGAGGCGAAAGCCCATGGGATGTCAGAGATGAGAATGGTGGTGTCGGAAGAGGAGGCCGTGCCCATTGAGAGCGGGGGGGTTGGGAAATGTCTTTTATTATGGACGGGGAAGAAGGGGAAAGACGAGGACGAGGCTGCGACGACGATGATCCTTTGTCGTGGTAGGTAGGTACCTTGGCAGGGGGGGAAATAAGCTGCATGCACTAACCTGATTGGATACGGGGGGGAAGGGGATGGAGAGGCTTTGGGTGAGGGCAAGGCTGATGAATAGGATTTTTTTGGGGGGGGAATTCCGGCCGCCTCGTGGGTTGCGTGAGTCTTCGGTGTGAGATGTGCCGTGGCGTGTGAGGATGTGCCGTGGAGGCCGAAGGGGGAGAGAATGGCAGTGTCTCTGTACCGTGCGTGTACGGATACAGTGCACGTAGCGGGCTTACTATCCGTACTACCCTGCTGTACGTACCCTGCAGGGTGCAGCTTTGTCATCGAGAACGGGGGGGGTAAGAATAGAATGAGGGAAATAAAAGAAAAACAAAGTACACATGCTAGGGTTCTTTTGCGGCCAGGGATATATGTAGAGCTACCTTTGCAGCGTGCTTTTGTTTTCTTACATTTCTACTGGATGCACCAGACGTCCACTGTGGCAACGTCAGAGACAGCACCTATCTTTTTCTTTGGCCGGTCGACCTCTGTCGTCCAGCCGCAACGGATAGTGAGTGAAAGGATCGTGACACAGACCTTTATTCTTGGCTTCGGTAGCACCCGAACGTGTGTGGTGTGTAGTTACTTACTAGTGTTATTCGTCAAAGTCAGTTCGTTGGTTCTCCGCTTGTTCTACGGATAGAGCTTCTGCTTTTTCTTCCCCCGCCCTCTCTGTATTGTGTTGTGTTGTAGTATGTTCTGACCTCATTCTATAGAAAGGGGCGTGCAGAACGGAAGAGAAAGAGAGATGGAAAGCATTGATGATATCATCGAGAGGCCCGGGAGATTAAGAGATTGAGGCGAGAGATTTGCTTCCTCATCGCCGGTGCAACGTCCCGGCCCAGCCAGTGTCATGTCGCGTCTCCGGGACTACATCTCACGATTCTGCTACGTCCACCCATGATCCATCTATTTACATACATACATGCTAGGGACGTGTGCTAAAGATGTCGTCCCCGGGCCAGCTCTTTCGAAAGTGTTAATCAATCTTTTTAGCGTCTTTCTCTGTCCTTTAATCACTCTCTATCTATCTCTTACTGTGACTCTCTCTCTCTCTCTTCTCCTCCTCTTCTCCTTCTGGCGATTGTAACATCATCATCATATTCTTTTTCTTCTCCTTCCATTTCCTTTCCGTCGTCTCCTTTACTCACTGACTCATTGACGTACTTACCTACCTTCCAACTTCCCTCATACATTGACCACTCACTTACATTAATAGTACCACTTACACACCTACTTTCCGTTTGCGTCGTCTCTCTTGTTTGCGCTCTTGCCACCAAACCTCGCTAAGTTGTTTCCGACGCCTTCTTCGTCCCATCCATCCATTCAGTCCTTCCCCCCCTCCCCTCTCTCTATCTCTACTTCACTCCATCTCTCCCTCGCTCTCTCTCTCCTTCACACACACTCACTCTCTCATCTCTCTGACTCTTGCATTGCTCTACTACCAATCTCTTGTCTTAGCCAACCGTCTGTCTCTCATTTAATTCTTCCTTCTAATTCATTTCTCTTTCGCTGTTTTCAACCGTTACCTTTTGTCTTAAAGACTCATCGCATTTCTCTCCATCTCTCTTTCCCCCCCTTCCTCTCCCTCTCAATTGACTTATCTTTGCCTGGCATTGATCGCATAAGCCATGTTTGTAAGTCCTTGAAACCTAGCCCTTCTCTTCACGATGACCATCCAAGTTGACCTCTTTCCCTCTTCCCATCTTCGTCTTGGCAGATTTCGTCGGCCGCCGCAGCACTCGCGGCCCTCGCTGCCTCGCTCGTGGCCGCTGTGCCACCGCTCGAGATTCGCGGCACCGACTTGGTGAACCCGGCTACAGGCAGCAAATTTCATATCGCCGGCATGGCCTATCAGCCCGGTGGCAGCTCGGGCTACAACCCTCAGGCCGGCAAAGACCCCCTCAGCACCGCCGACAACTGTCGTCGTGATGCCGCTCTGATGCAGGTCATGGGCGTCAACGCCATCCGAGTCTATAACCTAGACCCAAACGCCAACCATGACGAGTGCGCCAGCATCTTCAACGCCGTAAGTCGAGGGATTCCAACATGTTGACGTCACTTGCTGATCCACCCACAAGGCCGGCATCTACATGATCATCGACGTAAACTCTCCTCTGGTCGGCGAATCTATGACATCGTTTGAGCCTTGGACGAGCTATTACGCCGGTTACCTCAACCACACCTTCTCCGTCGTCGAGGCCTTTGCCAACTACCCCAACACCCTACTCTTCTTCTCCGGCAACGAGGTCATCAACGACCTGAGCTCGGCCAAGGAGGTACCCCCCTACCTGCGTGCCGTGACGCGTGACCTCAAGAGCTACATCAAGAACAACATCAAGCGCAAGATCCCGGTCGGATACTCGGCCGCCGATGTCCGCGACGTCCTCTGGGATACCTGGAACTATATGCAGTGCGGTGGTCCCGACGACGACGCTAGCCGCGCCGACGTCTTCGCCCTCAACTCGTACAGCTGGTGCGGCCCGGAGGCGACGTACGAGAGCTCGACGTTTGGCGCCCTGACGGAAGGCTTCCAGAAGTCGTCCATCCCCGTCTTCTTCAGCGAGTACGGCTGCAACCAGCCGGCACCGCGCTACTGGAACGAGACCATGGCCATATACAGCCAGATGGCCACCGTCTTCTCCGGCGGCGTCGTTTACGAGTGGACTCAAGGCTCCAACGACTACGGCCTGGTCAAGGTGGACGGCGACGATGTCAGCATCCTGGGCGACTACAACCGGCTCAAGAGTCAGTGGGCTAAGGTGGACTGGAAGGCGGTCCAGTCGCAGCCGGCCGCCGGCAGCGCTCCGCCCCCTCCCGCCTGCCAGTCGGGGCTCATCAAGGAGAAGGGCTTCAAGAACAGCTTTGACCTACCTCAGGTGCCGCCGGGAGCCCAGGCCCTCATCGACCACGGCATCCATCCCAAGCCGGCCGGCAAGGTGGTTCCCATATCCGACTATACCGTCAAGGCCAAGATCAAGGACGTGAACGGCCAGATGATTACCGGTCTCAAAGTGCAACCGCTGGCCGACAACGAGTTCAACTGGGTGGGAAAGAATCAGGCCCAGACGGGAGGCGACAACCACGGCCCAAACAACGGCGGTCAGGTCGACGGCAAGGGCGCCAACGGCGATCAGGTCGACGGCAAGGGCGCCAACGGTGGTGACAAGGGCGGAAGCGGCAAGGCGAGCGATAAGGATAAGGAGGATGCGGCGGAGATGACGCGACCGATGATGGCCTGGGCGGCGGCGATGCCGTTGGTGGCGATGCTGATGATGATTGATTGATTGATTGATTGTACGCTAGGTAGGGACCTATGTACATGCTAGGGATCTAGAACCTCTGCAATGTGTAGAGCTAACAGGTCCTTCGGACCTGACAGGAAAAACCACAGGTGGGGACCATCTGGGTAAAACCCCCCTTTCAGGCCAAGGTGAACTGGAAGGCGGTCCAGTCGTAGCCGGCCGCCGGCAACGCTCCGCCGGCAACGCTCCGCCCCCTTCCCGCCAGTCGGGGCTCATCAAGGAGAAGGGCTTGAAGAACAGCTTTCTTTGACCTACCTCAGGTGCCGCCGGGCGCCCAGGCCCTCATCGACCACGGCATCTATCCTAAGCCGGCCGGCAAGGTGGTTCCCATATCTGTGTGCTGCTGAGTCAGGTATCCCTCCGGGGTCCTCACAGGGTACGCGACGAGTACGTACCTACGCGACGGTCTGGTGTGTGTTGAGCCTGATGTGGCCCGGAGGCATAGTTGATCCGGCTGTGTCGCTGTCGCTGTCGCTGCCACAGGGGTCCGTTACGGGGTCCGCTCCGCTCCGCTCGGAAGGTCCGCTATAGGTCCTGTGTGTGTGTGTGTGTGTGACCTATTTTTTTTTAAAGCTATCGTCACTTTCTCTGCCGCCGCCCTCGCCGCCGCCGTCGCTACTCTCGGCGTCACGGCTGCCGGTGCCGGTGCCGCCGCCGTCACGATCGCTGCTGCCGTCGCTGCCTTCGGCGTCACGGCTGCCGCTACCGCCGCTACGGCTCTTATAGAAAGTGGCGATAGCTTCAAAAAGCAGCTTAAGACGCGCTGGGGTAGGGCGGCGGTGGTGCTCCTACCTGAATTTGCTGTAACGGCTACTTAACGGCTACTTCGATACGTCTCTGCCGGGCCCGGCGAAAAAAATTTCCGACGAATTTGGATGCCTGCTAAGAAATCATGGATGCTTTTTAAAAGAGGCCTTATAAGCGCCGTACGGCTGCGCTGCTTGGTCAGGGGTCCGCCAAGTCCCCGTGCCGTTCGTCGGATTTGAACCGACTACCTCTTCAGAAAGAGGTCGTTCCAGGTGCGTGACCACGGGGCCAGAACGGCGATGCTGATGATGACCTAGTCGGAGAGTCGATGAACGACGAACGGGGAGATACGACAAGATTTCAAAAATATATCGTCGCCAGTTGTCAGCAGGCAAGATAACAGGTTTGGGGGGGGGGGACAATGAGAAGAGAGTGAGATAAGTACGGGAGACATATCTATATAACGAGGAGAGCAAGGGAAGCCATCTTTGATGAGATGTCAAACGTGCATATTTCAACTGGTATAAGCTCGAAGTCTGTCAAACGTGCATTGATATCCCGTATTCCGTATAAGCTCGGAGAATGTCAAAGGCGGATGATTCATGACTCATAGAAGCTCAGAAAGTGGTCGATGAGATATGAATCTGCCAGCAGGGGAGGGGGAAAAGGTTGAAAAGGGGGGAAAGGGGGGACTCAAAAGGATGAAAGAGGGGAGTGGAGTGATGGGTAAAAAAAAAACAAAGTGACGAACAGTTGAGGCAGGCCTTTTTCCGGGTGAAGTCTTTGAAGAAGAAGAAGAAGAAGAAGAAGAAGCAGGGGAAGAAGAAGGGGAAGAAGACGACGGTAAAGCAAGTGAAGAAAAGGCCGGTCTTGAAAGACAAAGAATAGCATGTTGGAGAATGAGGATGGGAAACAAGAAAAAGAGTCAGTTTGACGAAGAAGCCCAGAGGGGGGGGAAGAGACAAGATTAGAACGGACGAAACTGTACCGACGATTATATCGCGGTGCAAGACGCCTTCTTCTTATCCTTTTCCTTGTCAGCGGCCTCGGTCTCGTTTCCCTCCCCTTTCTTCTTCTTCTTCTTATCCTTTTTCTTATCCTTGGCCTGCTGCTTCTCCAACTCCCTCTGAGCGGCTCTGGCGGACTCCTTTTCGGCGGCGGCCTCTCTGGCCTGCTGCTGCTGGAAGAGGTGAGTTTGGTAGTGGAGCTCACGACGCTGTTCGTTCCGGTGGAACTGCTCGTCTGAGAGGTGGCGGTCTGGGAATAGGGAGGAGGATGATGAGGCTTCGCGCCGGTGGCTTCGTGGGATGTGGTGATGTTGGTGGAGGGGCTTGTTGCAGGTGCAGGGCGAGCAGTAGTCGTGATCTCCTAGGTCGGGGGCTTGGCAGCAGGAGGGGCAGCAACCTCCTCCGGCGATGTAGTTGGACATTTTTTTTTCCTGGTATTGCCTTTTGCGCTGATAGTTTTTGAAGATGGTGATGGTGATGTTGTTGTTGTTGTTCTTGATGATGACGATGGTGGTGGTGAAGGTTTAGAGAAAGGTGGTTTTGAGGATGGGGTTTGAAAGAAGGGGTTGATGATTGATGGTTGATGTTTGATGATGGGGGTTGAAATGCGGGAGAGAGAGATAGAGAGGGTTCTCTTTAGACGGAGGGGGGGGGGGGGGGGGGATCTGCGGCTGTCAACTGGCTGCCAGCTGTCAACCCGATCAACCCCCCAAGTGATCAAACACCTGGTAGGGGTTTTTTTTTGTTTCGTTTCCCTTTGAGGGAGAAAGGGAAAGAAAGAGAATAAGAAACAGAAGCTATCTCTACAGCTGGAGAGGCGCAACCAAGAAGGGGGAGGGGGAAGATGGGGGATGAAGGGGGAAAAAGGAGAGCCGTTTTATATGTGTATGTGCTACCTCGATCAGACACACGTATATTCCGTACGCATCACATACATACATGCATATCTTCTTACATACACGCACACATAATCCATCCATCCATCCATCCATTTCCATCCATCCATTTCCCTCCCCTCCTCTTTCTCTTCCTCTTCCTCTTCCTCTTCCTCCTCCTTTCCTCCTCCTCCTCCCAAATCCTCGTGCAACGGACGCACAGCCCATGCAACTGACCCCCTCCCTTTTACCCTGCCCAGTTTGCTCTTCGCCTCTTACCAGAACGGGAAGAAAGAGAAATTTCGTCGGGGAGGGAGATAGATGGAGGCGGGGGGGGGGTGACAGCCTATCTGCCCATCTGCCTGACCAGACCAGCTGTCGCCTCCGATGAAGCCTACCTACCACCTACCTCTGCCAGGTACCTATCTCTGCCTATCTCTGCCTCTCTCTACTACTACCCACCTATACTCGACATCTACATATACGACTTCTCATAGACTGATACCTACTCACCTCCATCTCCCTACCTACCATCTACGGACACAATCTAGGTACCTACTTACCATTCAAAAAGGAAAAACACAAAGAGGGATCCCATAACAAACCACCCCCCAAATCTCCCCTTCACCTCCCTAAACCCCCATATCTGTGAACCCTTCCTTTGCTGCCACCCCCCTCCCCTCCCCCTTTTCCCCAAATCCCAGGCCTGACCTCTCTCTCTCCGCACACAGCACACAGCTGCGCCGTTGCATCATCCGTCCCCCCTCCCTCCCCTCTTGACGTGGCAGCCCATCGCTTCCCTCTCGGACGGTGTGTAACTTTCTTCCTTCTCCTTTCGCTGTCACAGACGTCACACCTTTGGGAGCTGCTGGCCCAAGCACCGGAACAAGGGTGGGAAGGACGACAGGCTTTCTCCTCCATCAGCAGACACGTCAACTCTCTCCCTCGCTAAATCTCTTATTCTCTTCACACATCTCGACTTCTCCTCATCACTCCTCTTCCCCTCCGACCAAACAGAGTAGATACACCGTCACCATCAGGAGCAGGAAACAAAGAAAAAAAAATCTATAATCAACCACTCCCCCCCCCCCCCCCCCCCCCCCCCCCCCCCCCCCCCCCCCCCCCCCCCCCCCCCCCCCCCCCCCCCCCCCCCACCGAAAAACAATACGGTACCCCCCCCCCCCCCCCCCCCCCCCCCCCCCCCCTTTTATCTCTCTCACCAGCCACCGAAACCCAACCCTCCTCACACCCCCCCTCAACCGCTTCGAGCCCCTTAACCCCTGAATTCTTCCACCTTGCTCTCCTCCCACCTGCCCGGGATTAGGGCAAGCGGCACAATGCCCGAGACGTGCATCTCCGGCCCGAATATCTTGGCGTCCAACCCCATCTCTTGCGTAGCCGCCTTCATGTTCTTCAGACCCTCCTGGAAGTTGGGTCCCGCGCGGCGCACCCAAATTTGCACCTTGTGCTCCTTGAGCTGGGTCGCGTGGTCGCGCAGGGCCCGGATCACGCCCTTGAACGTGCTGGCCACGTTGGTAAAGTTGGCGATGCCTCCGCCGATGAAGAGCACCTTGCCCTTGTCCGTCATGGGCGCCCGGAGCATCAGATCCAGCACCGTCCGTGCGTAGTGGTACGTCTGCGACTCCGTCGGCGCCCCAGAGTACTCGCCGTAGTTGGCCAGCTCGTCGGCGAAACCGGCAGAGGCGATGGCGTCCGCGTACACCACCGACGCACCGCCGCCCGCCACCAGCGTCCAGATGCGTCCGTTGGGGTTGAGCACCGTCAACTTGAGCGACGCTCCCGTCTTGGCGTCCAGGTCGGCAATGTACGCCTCCTCCTTGGACAGCTCGCGGCCAAAGGGGGCGGGGAACTCCATCGGAGGTCCGGCGTCGATGTTGACCTTTTCTCCGTTGACCGCCGCCACGTTGGTAAGGCCCAGCGCCGCGGGAGAGCGGGCAATGGCCCATTTGACGCCGCACTCAAAGTCGGCCGTCTGGTCCAGCTTGGCAGCCAGATCGAGGAAGTGCACGGCGGCCGACGTCTTGTCCTCATTGGGCATCACCACCAGCGGGTTGATCTCGAGGTAGGTGAATTGGCAGTCGACGTAGACGGCGTACAGCCTAGTGATGAAGTCAACGAGCACATTGTGCAAGCCCTTGGGCACTTTTTTGAGCAGTGCCGCCGCAATTTCCTCGTTGGAGGGATACTGCGAGAGGTCGACGGGAATGGGAAGCTTCTCAGCCTTGGCATCGACGTCGCCGACATCAACGCCGCCCTCGTGCGTGAAGAGGATCCAATCACCCTGGGCCAAGTCAGAACGAATCCGGGGGAAAATGACCAAAAGGGGGAGTGACAAGTCATACATCTCGGACCGAGTTGATGTTAATGTAGTACTCGGTATCCTGCGGGTGAGGCACAAATGGCTCGACGAGGAACTGCCTCAGCACGCCCGTCGTGTGCTCGACCTTTTGCTCTTTGCCAGCCCGCTCGGCAATCCACGCCTTTGCCTCGGCCCACGTCTTATTGAGGGCCAGGAGACCGCTCTTGCCTCGTCGCTTGATCAGCTGGTCCGGCTTGGCTACCAACTTGGCGTCGGACTGGAGAAGCCAAGGATAGGTGACCTCGGCCTGGTTCAAGACGTCATCGACGCTGGCATCCTCTGGGAAATACAGAGAGGCCAGCCTCGGTGGCGGGTTGTGCTTGGTCGGACGAGGCAGCGGGCTGGGTTTGATGGTGGAAGCCCGAGTAAGGTGATAGTTGAGGATGGCTTTGCCGTCGGCCTCGAGGATTGACTTGGCGGACATTTTGGGACGGGGGTTTCCTTTCTGTTCTTTCCTTCTCGATGGGAAGTCTTGAGATTTTTCGAAGACAGGAAGAGAGGTATGGAGAGAGGTATAGAGAGAGAGACACACAGAGATGAAGAGATAGAGAGATTGGAGGCAGAAGGACGAGATGCGTGAAGAGGAAAGGACGGAACGGATAGTGGTCTGTCTCTGACGAAGTTTTGGGAGGCCCCAACAAAGCTGGCCTGGAGCTTACCAGTGGTAGGTACAGGCGATTACATAGTACGGGCGAACGGAGGGCCCGGCAGATAGATTCCTGTCAGCTTCATGTATCGGTACCTCCTTCGTCCCTCCCCTCCTCCCCCCCTCCCCCCCCTTCTGGACGGCTTTGTTGAGAGTCTCCGCCAGTGCACGGCAGAAGGTCCCTTCGGGCCCGTTGTTAGCCTGAACAGTACAATGCAGTATGAGTACCTATGTAAGTGCCCTGGGAAGCGGGCTATCCTCGGGCTCACTCAGATGTCCGCCAGATGAGATGAGTGGGAAGCTCTCCGTCTCAGACCGGCGTCGACAAGGGCAAATTTCGGGCTCGCTCTCTATCCGTATATCTCTCTACCACGGACGTATGTATGTATATCTCTCTTCCTCCTCCCCCCCTCCTCCCCCTGTCTCCCTGCCTACTAGGAGATACCTATGCGTGTACATCCATACATGCAGATACAGCCAGATATAGCTCTCGTTGTGGCCAGCTAGCCTTTAGCTGCTGGCTTCTACCACTCAGTCTCGCCATGATCAGCATGCAAAAAGGGTCATGTACCTGTACCTTGCACAAGTGCCACTGCTACTATCAGGGTTCACCCGATCAATGGAACTCAACGCACCATCCATCCCTTTTCTCCCCCAACATCCGTCGCCAGGTGGAGAGAGAGAGAGGCCAAGAGAAGAGGCTCCGAAAGTCAAGCTCGTCGTACATTTATGGCCAGATATACCAAGCCTGCAGGTACGGATACTCCGTGCCCTTTTCCCCTTCCTCAGCGTTCCCGTAGGAATTCCGTCTCGTCTCGCTGCCCCCACCCGAGGTTGTAGGGTGCCGTCTCCCCTCCGGGCCCTCCCCCCCCAACCAACTAGCCCGCTGAGGCCCACTGGAAATTTTGGTGGTTCAATCAGCCCCGTCACAGCGGAGCTACCTCCCTCTCCCCTCCCCCTCTCCCAAAACTACCTCCTACTTGCTACCTTCAACCTACCACCAACCTACTACACACACCTCACTGTGAACCTCTGCGTCAAACAAGCTCCGTCTCTTCATCCAAAGCTCCGTCGTCTCCGTTCGCTTCATTCCGCACTCCTCTCCTGCTCCCCCTGCTCTTGCTCCTTCTTCTCCCCCTCTCCTCCCCTCTTCCCTCCTCCTCCATCATCTTCCAGACTTGCATTGACCTCTCCAAACCTGCCAGCAGAGAACATCTCCTTTCATCTCCGTGCAGTAACCCAGCAATGGCTCAAGCCTCCAACACCAATGGCAACGGTGCCACAGGTCAGCTCTCTGCGAATGATAAAATCCAGCGGTTTGCTGCTCCCAGTCGTCCCTTGAGTCCGCTGCCTGCCCATGCTCTCTTCAACGACAAGACACGATGCTTCGTCTACGGCCTGCAGCCCCGTGCCGTTCAAGGCATGCTCGACTTCGACTTCATCTGCAAGCGTAAGACGCCCTCCGTTGCCGGCATCATCTACCCTTTCGGAGGCCAGTTCGTCAGCAAGATGTACTGGGGCACCAGCGAGACCCTGTTGCCCGTCTACCAGGAGGTCGACAAGGCCATGGCCAAGCACCCTGACGTTGATGTCGTCGTCAACTTTGCCTCCTCCCGCAGCGTCTACAGTTCTACCATGGAGTTGATGGAGTACCCCCAGATCAAGACCATCGCCATCATCGCCGAGGGCGTCCCGGAGCGAGTAAGCGTTTCCCTTTCCCCCATATCCCTTCAGTCGGTCAGCTTGGTTTGCTGACACGAGTCACCCATCAGCGAGCCCGTGAAATTGCCCACGTCGCCAAGAAGAAGCGCGTCACAATCATCGGCCCCGCCACCGTCGGCGGCATCAAGCCTGGCAGCTTCAAGATCGGCAACACCGGCGGCATGATGGACAATATTGTTGCTTCCAAGCTCTACCGCAAGGGTTCCGTTGCCTACGTCTCCAAGTCCGGTGGTATGTCTAACGAGCTCAACAACATCATCTCCCAAAACACCGACGGCGTCTACGAGGGCATCGCCATCGGTGGCGACAGGTATCCTGGCACCACCTTTGTCGACCACATGCTCCGCTTCCAGGCCGATCCCGACTGCAAGATCCTCGTCTTGCTAGGAGAGGTCGGAGGCGTTGAGGAGTACAAGGTCATCGATGCCGTCAAGCAGGGCATTATCAAGAAGCCCATCGTCGCCTGGGCCATCGGCACCTGCGCAAGCATGTTCAAGACCGAGGTTCAGTTCGGTCACGCCGGCTCCTTTGCCAACTCGCAGCTCGAGACGGCCGCCATGAAGAACAAGATGATGCGGGAGGCCGGCATCCACGTCCCCGATACCTTCGAGGACATGCCTGCCCTGCTCAAGGAGGTTTACCAGAAGCTGGTCAAGGAGGGTACCATCGTGCCTCAACCCGAGCCCGTCGTCCCCAAGATCCCCATCGACTACTCGTGGGCCCAGGAGCTCGGCCTAATCCGCAAGCCGGCCGCCTTCATCTCCACCATCTCCGATGACCGTGGCCAGGAGCTGCTCTACGCCGGCATGCCCATCTCGGACGTCTTCAAAGAGGACATTGGCATCGGCGGCGTCATGTCGCTTCTGTGGTTCCGCCGCCGCTTGCCCATCTACGCCTCCAAATTCCTGGAGATGGTACTCATGCTCACGGCCGACCACGGTCCCGCCGTCTCGGGCGCCATGAACACCATCATCACCACCCGCGCCGGCAAGGACCTCATCAGCGCTCTCGTCTCGGGCCTGCTGACCATCGGCTCGCGCTTTGGCGGCGCCCTGGATGGAGCGGCCGAGGAGTTCACCCGTGCCTTTGACAAAAACCTGAGCCCGCGCGAGTTCGTCGACAGCATGCGTAAGGCCAACAAGCTCATTCCGGGCATCGGCCACCGCGTCAAGTCGCGCAACAACCCGGATCTCCGGGTCGAGCTGGTCAAGGAGTACGTTCTGGCCAAGTTTCCCAGCCACAAGCTGCTCGACTACGCCCTGGCCGTCGAGACGGTGACGACGTCCAAGAAGGACAATCTGATTCTCAACGTCGACGGATGCATCGCCGTCTGCTTTGTCGACCTTCTCCGTAACTGCGGCGCCTTTTCGGCCGAGGAGGCGGAAGACTACATGCAAATGGGTGTGCTCAATGGTCTGTTCGTCCTCGGCCGCAGCATCGGTCTCATCGCCCACTATCTCGACCAGAAGAGGCTGCGCACCGGTCTTTACCGCCATCCTTGGGACGACATCACCTACCTGCTGCCCAACCTCCGCGACGGGCGGCCCGGTGCCGAGGGCCGTGTCGAGGTGCAGATGTGAGAGTGAAATATCTTTGTGTGTCCGCGTCGTTTTTCATCCCCCCCCCCCTCTTTTTACCCTTAAAATTGTTTACGCCGTGTGGAGGAAAACAGGAGATTTTGTACCAAGAGTTATCTAGACTTAGTGCTACGAGAAGGGCGCAATTTGATCGGTGACATAGAGTTGTTGAAGTTGACGTGGTAGAATGTTAAATGGTAGACAGACCCGTTTAGGGTAGGTAGATTCCCTCAGACACGGCGACGAGGAATACACACTGCAGCACGTGACTATTCTACGGAGCACGGAGCACGGACAGCCGGACATACGACGAGGCAGAAGCTATCATTATCAATCTCTGTCAACGAGCTCGAATCGCAACGACGAAATCTCCAGCTCAGTGGAGCCGAATAGCCGAAGCCTACAAGACCAGAAGAGGGACAATCAAATCTTCTTTCCTCCTCCACCGACTGGAACAAAGTGAGAAGGGTTAAGGTGGGGAGATGGAAGGATAGAAGACCCGCCGGCGATTCTCCCCCCCCCCCCCCCCCCAACCAAAACAGTCACGACACTTCTCTCTCTAAAAGAGAAAAAAAAAAACAAAGGATGAGCTTCTTCCGCATCACGCTCAACAGGTCAGGCATAGGCCTACCGGCTCGAACGCGCGGCGCGCTCTCAGCGCTGGGCCTCCGACGAAGGACGCAGACGGTCTTCAAGCCCGTTAACACGTCCGTTGCCGGCATGCTGATGAGGGTCAAGGAGCTGGTTAGCGTCGCGGAGGTGGATAGGCCGCTTTCCAAGGAGGAGGTTAGGAGGGAGCGGACGCCGGATAGGGGGTTTTTCGTCGAGACTTCTGTCAGGAGGCTGTAGCCTTTTTTTTTCTTTGATGGAGTGGTGATGGAGTGGTGCTTGTGTGGTTGTGGTTGAGGCTGAGGCTGAGGCTGAGGCTAAGGCTGAGGCTGATGGGGTGGGATATGGAGTCGCGGAGAGGTTTTACCTACACCTTCGGGAGAGAGTACAGATAGAGAGGCATCATTCATTGCATTAGCACAAGAAGAAACACATCAACCGCGCAGCACACATTAATTGTCATTTCCCTCTCCGTCTCATCTGCCAAGTTGCCTTGTCTTCGCCCTTCCTCCCCCCTTCACCCTCTCCTAACGACGCACAAACAAACTCATCCTTCGCCGCGCTCCACTGCCGGGGAAAAGGAAAAAAAAAAAGAGAGAGAGAAATACACAAAAAAAGAAGAGGAAAAATAGGAGAAAAAGAAAAGAAGAAACTGCCATCACCCCCAAGAGTCTCTCTCCCCTTCCATCCTTGCATCAAGAGTATGCATAGCTCAAGCCTGGCTCTTAGTCGTGCAGGTACTCAAAAACTCCGAGCCTTGTCAATGTACTCCTGCGAAGGAGTCTCGTATTCACTGACAAAGTACGTCTCGCAGTTACGAGACAGCCAGACGTTGAACTTGCCCATTTCCTCTCTAAGGCGGGATACAGACTGCTGATCCATGTTGGTCTGAGCCAGGAGCTCGGGCAGCGAGACTTTGTATAGACCTGTCAGTTCTCGACCCAAAGGGAGATAGCCTCATGACCGAAATCGGGAAATGAAAAGGAAAGAAAGAAAGAAAGAAAGAAACGTACCAATTAGCCGTGCAAGGTGCTCGGCACCATAGACGTCGCTCACGCTCTTGTACTGAGACGTCTCTTCTGTATTGTTATCCCACAATGTGCGAAAGTTCATGTATTGATGGCGCTCAAATCTAGTTTTTCCTCTCGTCAACGCATGCTCCTGATCACGAGGGCCTCGTCAGTCACTCACCGGTAGAGTAGGATTCTGCTCAGTGCCTTTTCAAAGTACTCGCGGAGGCCAGCAATCACCTCCTCCAGAATATCCATGCTGGAAGACCCTTGTTCCCGATGGGGTTTTTCGTATTCGAGATAATTTTCGAGAATCTTGTTGACTGGATTGGGATGTGGGAGAGGCACCAGTTGATTGTTTTTGGTGATGTTCTCCCAGTCGTCGACCAGCATCGCCTGAACGTGGTCAGGCATTGGGATGATGATCATTGGCTTGTTGTGAAATGCGTCCTCCTGATTGATACCTGATCAGCTCGCTCTGCGTCGTGTCCAGGCGTATCCAAGAGTAAAAAAAAAATCAAGCGCGGCTGTTGCCAGAAACCCTCGATCGCTCGATCGGAGGTGATTGCGAGTCCCACGAGACCTCGACTTTGGGTTCCTCCTCCACCGCTGGCTGCGGCAGGCTTTTGTTTTCTTTCTTGTGAGACCGAAGTGTCGCGACCTTTGGCGGTGCTTGAGAGACCATGCAGTAGCGAGAGTCGAAGAGAATCTTCCCCGAGGCGCTCACGTAGCGATGATCAGGCTTTGGCAACTCTGTGAGGTGGTCCTTGACCTCGCGATAGCGCTTGTCGTTGATGATGGTCCACTTCTGGCTCATGCGAGAACGTGGAATCCGGTAACTGGAGTGACCGAAATTCCGACAAGTAGGATCGCTTGAGCTCCCATCGGAGAGCGTAGTCGGGCTGCCGACGATGGGTAACCGCACGACGGGGGCTTCTTCAGGGGCGCCTCGAACGTTTGAGACGGGGAATTCGTGCTGAGTGGGGGTGAAAGCCGGCTTCACGGACAGAGAAATCGCATCACGCAGCCTCTCCGCGGTGGTCCTTTCTCTTGGAGCCTGATGCTTGACCACTCGTGACGCCTTGTGCGGTCCCTTCTTGGCTGTCTCCTTTGCTCTGGGCATCGGGGCGAAAGAAATATCAAGAGGATATATGATGAGGGTGTGAAGGGGGAAAAAAAATCGTCGGATGAAGTGAAAAGCAGCAAGTTTGAAGAGAAGTGAGGTGAATGGAGGAGGAAGGATAAGAAAGCAAACTTGCTTTGGGGGAAGAGTGTGATTTATACAGGGGCCAGGAGACAATAGGTCGACCGCCTTGGTAGCCTTTGGAGATGCCTATTGACAGAGGGGAACAATATGGGCAGAACGCAGGCGAAAACGCTATTATCAAGGTAAAGCTGCGATACTGAGCCGCACATGACAATAGGTGGGAAGTATCCGACCATGGCCAACGATGGCAAAGAGATGAGACCTTAAGCTCTGGTCACGCAGACAGACAAGCAACACATGTCGAGAGCGGAGAAGGAAGCACTCTTCCTCCCACAAGTCGTAACTCCGTAAGACGAAGGAAAGAACAAGAGAAAAAGCTGCTCACCTGCTCGAGCTCCCAATCCTTACCGCGCCGGCCTCTGGGCCCCTGAGCGGCGGAGGAGGCTCGCTCTTCACTACCGCGAGCCGACTCACCACCGTTGCGAGGGTTCTTCTTGGGCTGCTTCGCAATCTTCTGTAAGCTATGCTTCAGCTGCGCATGAAGCTGCGCCGCCAGTTCTTTATGCTCGTCATCGAAAGGGCGGATGCGGTCGGCCAAAACCCAATCGTCCCAGGTGCTCTTCCAGCCCTTGTAATGAACCTTGAAGCGATAGCCCTCGCCGGGCTTGTTCCTCAGTTGTACTTCCATGATCTTGGCCTCGTAGAGCATGTCCATGTGGAAGCAAAGCACCTTTTCGTCTTTGCTGAAGGGCGGCGCCTGCTGCTGCTGCCGGGTGGGAGGCATGACGGCGCCAGATTCGCTTGAGGAGAAAGAAAAGAGACCGCGACGTTAAGCAGCGAGGCGAGGCGATGAGGGCTACGGCTGTAGGGTCGAGGTGTTGGTTAGGGGAGAGAAGCCGGCGGGGAGGGAACGGATGTCGTGAGTGAGTGAGTGAACGGAAACGCGACTTTGCACCACAGTGTCTATACAGTGTTTCTTCGTTTCCAGGGCAGACGATACAGCGGGCTACAGTGCGTGTCGTCTGTCTTTCTCCGCCTACGCTCAACGTGGGGTGATCCCTGGAACCATGGCCGTGCGAGCGTTCATCTGCTGTACGGCTACTGGACTTGTTTGTACAGTGTGCACTGTCTTCATTCACACATACCTCTTGTCAAGGTCAGGCTCGCCCTAGTCTTCAACCCTTCAAAGAGTTGGGCATAATCTACGGATAGAGCGAAGAGAAGTTACATCCAACTGGATGTCTTGAATCACTGATCCCACTATTGACCTCAACTGGTCTGGTTCTGCCGGTTCCATCTAGTAGCGCTTCGCCTATCTAATTTAACAGACAAGCGAGAACCTTCCTACGGACGTAGACCGAACCTCAGCTCACCTAAGGGGCCAGACTGGTGATTCACAACCATACTCATATTTACCAGGCGTCTACCCGCCACGGCTATTGTGGCGAATAGCAGCGTCGCTCTCATCTGAGCGCACTACTTTAATGATTCCGATGTCGCATCCGTCCTGATACTGTATTCGGCCAGCGAGGGGCTGCCTCATTCTTCTCGAGATGCCACAACAGTATGGCTAGATACTTGACATTGATGGCCGAGATGTTCGGTCTCTCAACAACAAATTTTCCCAATAGCTGGTTGGTCGATAACTATGTATAGGTGAGCAAAGGCCGATCCTAAGGCCAATTCTAGCAAGCCATGGAGGAAAACAGGACCAGGAGAAGCACGCGTTGATATATTTCACTTCTGCATCAACAATCTCCCGGCCAAGACGGAAGAGCCTTAGGTCGACGATCGTAAGGAGGTCGAGCTGCTCAAAGAGTAGGCGAAGACTTTGTATCGGCATACACACCTACATACATACATTCGTGAGAGAACTGTCGAACAGGGATCGTCTTCTGAGCAACGCCTAGCTGGTAGCCGCCGAGAGGAGCAGAATGGCCAGTGAGGTGCGATGTGAAGATTGGCAATGGACTACGAACTCAACAATTGACATGAGCATCTAGGATAGAGCCTCAGATCTTATCATGACGAGGTCTCAAGGTGAGTATGTATGTATGTATAATCACGAAAAAGGGGAGCATTGGACCGTACAGTGTTCTTCAAAGACCCACGTACACTGTACCCTCTTTCGCGCCAACACTTCACAGCGCCTCTCCACTGGCCGCGACTCTCGCAGCCTCATAGCAACCACCAACCGACCACGTTCTCGATACCTAGACCATGGCGCCCCCCACGGAGAAGGAAATCCTCACCAACTACCTCACACAGCCGGCGCCGCTCACCGCGATCACGACGCTATCTCAATTCCAGGCCCTGTTCCCTCGACCTCACCGCGCCTCACCCCTCGTCCGTTCTCTGTTCCGCGATCTCCAGGCGCAGCGCGCGGCGACTGTCGACGACGTCTCCGCCAGCATCGCGCAAGAGGCCACGCGCGGGGTGGCGATGAGGCGCGAGGTGCTACGCCTACGACAGGACGCGAAGCGGACGGAACCGGATGTCGAGCTCGACATCGAGCGCGCTCTCTTCGGTTCCGCCGCACGGGAAGGCGGCGGTGATGACTCCATCAAGGGCCATTCGCTCCGTTCGGTTCTACTGGAACTTGAGGGCGCCGTCAAGGCGCTTGAGGCCGAAATTAGGATTCTTACAGACGAGGAGGAGGCCCTGAGCGAGGAAGTGAGGCAGACCATCAGTGGGTTGAGTGATTTGCGCTACGGGAAGTTTGCCAACGGCGCTTTGAAGGGTCAGGTTTCCAGTGGGCTTGACTCGCTTTGTGAGGCGTGTCATGATAAGGCTTGATATCTGGCTCTGAAATTTTCTTTCGAAAGAAAAGGTATGTGCGTCGTCCAAACTAACACGCTATCTTCCCGAATTGAAACTGCTAAACCAAGATTCCTCGTACTAAAGGTCCTCTCACAGAATCTTCCCAAATCAATTTCTCGCTGCCGTTCCGGCTGCAGCGCCGGGACGACGCCCTTGGTTGCCCTGGTTGCCCATGTTGCCCATACGATTGGGCCTAACTATGGTTAGCGGCTATTCTATCATCGGAAGAGGGTGGAAAAAAAAATATCGGCTCACAGCATGCGTCGGCTGGCAAAGGTCATGATAATCATAAACATCCAGTTGGGAACGAGGTTGAAGGCCCACAACGTGTATCCATAGGGGACCGACAGGCCGAGCTCGGTGGCCTTGCCGTGGAAGGGGTGGAACCAGGAATCGACTCGAACCCAATCGGCCTTGTTCTCAGACTCCCGCAGAGCGGCGATCTCAGCCGAGGTGGTGGTGGTGAGGTTGAGTCTGTGCTTGTGGACCTCTATGGAAGCGGGGGGCGGGAGCATGGCAAAGGACCATATATTACCCGCAGCGGCCGCCCAGCTGTTGCACAAGATGGGCTGGTCGTCGCAGTTCAGGTAGCCCATGTGGGGAGAGCCGGGGACGAGGGCGAACTGGGCAGCCGTCTCGTTGAAGGCCTTCTCGACCTTGCCGCAGTGGCCTTGTAGTCAAATCAGCTGCTTTGAAGTTCTCGTCTCCGCCGTCTCGTTCATCCCTTACCGTAACACGTCTTGTTGCGGCCCGTAATCAAAACCCACCACTCCTCGGGAACGGTAGCGCCGGGCCCGACGGGCCCATAGAGCGTATTCTTCCAGTTCTCGAGCGTCAGGGTAGACATCCTCATGGAGCCCATCTTGGCCTCGAGAGCGGCAACGGGATCGTGAGATCCGGGATTGGGGATGGCGGAGACGACACGGTTGAGGATCGTCTGCAGCTGAGCCTTGTACGGTGCTAGAGGGTCATCCTGAGCCGAGACGAGCAGCGGCAGGGCGGCGAAGATGGAGACGCGCATGACGGCGGTCGAGATTGTTAGCGAGCTGAGCTGAGGAAGAATAGAAACAGTAAGAGGAATAGAGGCAAAGGCAGGGTAAGATGGAGAGAACTGGGCAGGCAGGGCTGGGTGAGTGTAAAGACGATGAAGGAAGAAGAAGAGGCGACAGCGCTGTTGGTGTTGCTTACGACTCCGAAGACCCTGAGTACCGTGAACCACGTACCGCTAGCGCCACGGTGCGGCCCGCGGCGGTGTTGGGCGCCGAAGTTAATTTACCGAAGAGAAGCCGGACAGGTAGTCGGTACTTTGACTGTTTCATCTCGAAGCCGAGGCCGAACCTCTGCGGATGTTTGTTTGCGTTGTGAGGATATTTCTTACCACCGACTCAGCAGAATATCAGCCTCATCATCACATTGACGCGTCATTAAATAATGGTGAACGAGACATGCGGAACCTTCTACGTCTCTCAGTGCTAATGCGATTTTCTTCAGGCTCCGCCCATGAAGCGCAAACGCGGTCGTCCGCCCAAACAGCCGCGAGAAGACGCGTTACCCGCTGTCGACAACGGAGACGGGGAGAGACCGAGCAAACGTGGAAAGGTTGTCGATGGGGAGACACCGTCGTCGCAGCCGCGTCAAAAGGAAAGGCTACCTCGAAAGTCGTTGATTGAGGTGACGCTGCCAGGTCGGGTGAGGGTGGACGGGGAGCAGGAGAAGGTTCGGCGGCGGCAGCAGCAGCAGCGAGAGCAGGAGAGGCAGCAGCAGAGAGAATTGGAGAAGCAGCAGGAGAAGAAGCAGAGAGAGCTGGAGGAGCAGCAGAGAGAGCTGGAAGAGCAGCAGAGGGAATTGGAGCAGCAGCAGAGACAACAGCGAGTGAAGCAAAAACAGCAACAACAGCAACAAAAGCAGCAGTCGAAGCGAGAACAGCCGCAGCGGGAACAGCCGCAAAAAGACGAGCAGCAACAAGCAATCCAACAGCCATCGGTGTCCGAGGATACGCAGCCGCGGAGGAAAAGAGGCCGTCCGCCCCGACAGAAGCCCCCACCCGAGCAAGCCGTCGAGACAGCGCCGCAGCAGACACGCGATCAACCCGCACAGCCGACTTCTGACGATGAGGTCCTTACGAAACCCCGCAAGCGCGGACGACCGTCTCTGCAAAAGAAGCTGGCGTCGCCGCGTCTGCCATCCCCTCCTCGGCAATCCCCTCCTCGGCCATCTCCTCCCCCGCCGCCGCCGATGCCGGATAGCGAAGACCAACGGCCATTACCAAAGAAGCGTCGCCGCGCCCAGCAGAACCGTGAATCTGAAGCCGAAGCCGAAGCCGAAGCCGAAGTTGGAGCTGAAGCCGAAGCCGGAGCTGAAGCCGAAGCCGGAGCTGAAGCCGAAGCCGGAGCCGGAGTCGAAGCCGAAGCCGAAGTGGAAGCCGAAGCCGAAGCCGAAGACGATGAAGACGATGAAGACGAAAGACATCCTCGGGGACCGCAGAAAGATGAAGAAGCTACTGCTGCGGTTGCGCCGCTCAGGCCCTACCCTCGCGTGGTCTCCCGCGTCCGTCACGTTCGACAGTCCACCATCAGCGCCAAATGGAAGCCCCTGACGGCACCGTCACTTGCCGTCGTCAAAACGCTCCTCAGCCTCGCTCAGCAGCCAATTTTGCAACATCTATCGGTCGCGAACCGGCGACGCGCGTACGCGTCTGACATATTGAGGGTCATGAGCCGGCGCATCTCGCGCAAAGTGGCGCGCGGCCTACCATTCCCCCCTTCCTTGATGCCCGCCCCGGCGCGTGGCCAACAGCCGTGTGACGGGGGTCGCGAGTCGGAACTCGACTTTGAGAGCGTGCTGGACGCCAAGGCCGTTCTCGAGGCCCAGCTGGAACCGGCGGCGCATGCGGTCGAGCTCCTACGAAGGGAGAAGCAGCGGATTGAAAAGGAGCTCGAGAAGGACTACGAGGCGGTCAAGGCTCTAGAGAAGGCGGCCAGAGATCAAGCGCGCGAGCACAGAGGGCTCTTGAAAAGGGCCCATCTCCTTGCGCCTCAGACGGGGACGCAACACGAGACGCGCCTCGTCGTGACTCCCGCGTCGGCGCCTCCGGATGACGTCTTTACCGTACGTGTTTTTTTTTCTTCTTTCTTTTTCATGCCGCCTTTCTTTCTTCAGCAACACCCCCCTTGCGAGATGGCGCATTCATCTGACACAAAGACTCTCCGGCAAAAACAGGACCTTGAAGATCAAGACGTCACACAGCTGGCCGGTCATGTCGACAGCATCCGCATCAACATGCAACAGGTGGATGGTATCGTTCCGCACATAGCTCGCGGACGCGCCGCGTTGCAGGCGGTGCTATTAAATCACCTCTCAGGTGATCAGTACGAGCGCGTCGTCCTCGGCTGAGGCTGGAATCGAAATAACATGCGATGAGCGTGACTCTGGCGTCGTGCAAGGATTCTTGGGGGCTCAGGGAGTGGGACGCGTCTTCCGAAACCGTGGCTTTTTTTTTTGTTGGACGTCATCGTCAGCTCTCCTCGACCGCGTGTTTGTACGTAGAATTCCTGTTATCGGCCCGAGAGGCACGGGTTCCCCCTCCCTTAGGATCAGGATCATCTTTCGCGCTCGTCTTGTCGAATGCGGCTGAGCAGGGGTGGGAAGGGGAAGGGTCACAGCGAGGATGAAGAAGGATTACGATGACGAAAAGTGATGGATGTCTCGGCATCTCTTGTTTCACCTTTTTTTTCATTGTCTTTGGGTCTTTGCTTTTTTCTTTCCCCCGCCTATCTAGCTCTCCTAGAGTCTTGGGGGGGTGGGAAAAAGGGGAGGGAAGCGAAAACCTCCCCTCCCTGATCAAAGCTTATGGTAATCCGTAGATCCGCTCTCGTCTCCCCTTTTCTTCCCCCTTCCCGGCGCTCCTTTCCCTTGGTCCCGTTCCCCCCCTTTTGAACTACCCCCAGGTAATCTGTTCCGACGGGACCGGGGGGGGGGGGAAACCACAACGGCCCGTAGCGAAGCCAAGTGGAGCTCCGTATGTAATGTGCACGTAGATATGGGACGAGGGCGTCGATCATGCTTGGCACACGACCTTCTCCACTCAAGACCGCCGGTACAGGCGAGCAAAGGTAGACGGCCGAGCTGCGCCGGGAACGTAAGTGCCGTTGCGGCCGGTCGGGAAGGGCATGACGGTGACGACGGACTGGACTGTCGTGGCGGGGGCTGCGGCGCCCGTGCTGCTGGCTGCGGACTCCGGGTCCTTGTGGAAGCTGGGGACGCGGTACTTTTCAACGACGGGAACGCGTTCGTTGGCCTCGGGCGTGGCCGTGACGTAAACAGTCTTGGTGACGGGCGGTTGAGTCACGGTCACGGTCGAGGGGGTGCAGCGGTCTTCTGCCTCGGGAGCGGCCGAGTTGGAGGCGGCGCCGGCGCCGCGGGAGAGGGTGACGGTTGTGAGCGTCTTGGAGGTGACGGTGGTGGTGGAAAGAGAGGGTGAGGAAGAGGAGTCATCGCCATCCTTCTTCCCCTCGTCGGTTTTGCCCTTGTCGGTGTCGGGAATGGCAGCCTTGACGGCCGTGTCGACCGAAGGCGTGGCCGAGCTATGAACGTAGCTGGTGCGTGTCTTGTGAATGACGGACGTCATGGTGGCCGTTACCGTCTCATCCTCATCGGAAGCCGACTTCTGACCGTATCCGGGACTGCCTGTGACGAGAGCGGGCTTGTAAGAGAGACCAGCGTAGTCGGTGCCATTGTTGCGGGGGAAGTGAAGACGATGGATAGGCGTGACGGCCGAGACGGTAGAGGCTAGAATGCCGAGAACTGCGATGTAAAGCTTCATGATCTCTTTTCTTCTTTGCTTTTGTTGTAAGACGTTTTCCTTTTCTTGGGAAGGATTCAAAAAGGGTAAAGGGAGGCTGCTAGCTTGGTCAAGGAAGAAGGGAGAGATGCTTCTTTCGTCAGATCAAGGGGCGATGGAGGACAAAAGGGAGACAGGAGATGGATAGATGGACGTTTAGACGCTCAGCGGCTCGACGTCAGTGAAAGATGAGAAGGAAATGATGCAGAGATTGGGAAACTCGATAGATGAGCGTCTCTAACGCAGAGTGAAAAAAAAGGAGAGCAAGAGTATTGGCTTCAAAGAGAGAGGGTCCCAAAAAGGGGGGGATGGTTTTGAAAAGATAGTGTGAGTAGTTGGTTTTGAAGGAGTGTGTAAGTGAGTTGAGTTGAATGAGTGTATGATTGAATGAATGAATGAATGAACGAGTGAGTGAGTGAGTGAGTGAATGAATGAGTGTGATGGAGAGAAAGAGAGAGAGAGAGAGAGAACGAGAAAGAGGGAAGAAGAGAAGGGAAAGGAGAGAAAGAAAAAGGGAGGGGGAGAGAGAGAGAGTATAGGGGATAAAGATGGGTGTGTAAGATTAAGAGAGAGAGAGCGCACACACAGACACACACTCTCACTCACTCACTCACACGGAGAGATAGAGAGAGAGACGATATCGAATACCCCGTGCCTCCAAGGCGGGCAGCAACGCGACATGACAACGGCTAACGGAACGTCTCAACCCTCGCTGGGCCCGGCCCCATTGTACGACCGGAAACAGGGAAACCCAGCTCAAGGTGAACTGAACTAACCACCTCCCTGTCTTGGATCCGGGGGGGGGGGGGGGACATGGAATGCCCTCGTCTACGCTATTGGTGCCCGAGAGACGTGTCGAGGATACGTATGTAATCTCGCCGAAGCTGGGGCCGCTATGGGGGACCTTTTTTTTTATGGGGGGGGCGCCGTTTCTTTCAGGGGACGCATGCGCTGTAGTAAGTAAGTAAGTATCGGGCACACCCCCTGCAGGTCGGCCGCAGCCCTCATCAGCGAGATTGAGACGCAGACGCCACGTCTAACTGCAGGTACGGATATAAGGCATCAAGATGAACCAATCGAAGAGGAGGGACGACAAGCTCGGAGTAGAAACCATCCGAACTTTCTCTCTATCTCTCTCTCTGTCATCTCTCATCTCTCGCCTCTCTCTGTCACATCTCTCTCATCTCTCCGTTCTTCTCCCCTTCCCATCCACCCACCCCTTTCATCTCTCCTCATCCATCACCACCTCATATCAAACCTCCAAAATTCATTCATCTATTCGAGAAACAAATTTCCCTTACCCCCCCAAATCAGATGACTGAGCAAAAAAGAATCACGTTCCTCCTCCTCCTCCTCCTCCAATCTCTTCTCTTTTCCCGCTGCCACCTCTTTTCTTTCTACCCGCTTCAACCGGCATGCCGTCTTCGATAGCGCAGATACCTACCTACCTAGGTAGGAGGGGGGATACGGGAGAAACGGTTAGAGACTCTACCCCCCCCAAGCTTCGAAAATGTCGTGAAACGCGCTCGTCTCTCATTCCCCGATGACTCTCTTACTCTCTTGCTCTTTGCGCGTCTCCTGGTTCCTTTTTTAGAGGAGGAAAGAAAAAACCCTCTCACTCAGTAATGCGGCTCTTCTCAACCCGTTGACCCGCTAACGGTCGTTTCCCCCCATCCCCGTCAAAAGTCTTATCACTCGATTTCCTCGATCCGTGGTCTCCCTTGGATAAACCCGGACCCCCCATCTACCCGCATCTGCAGCTGTGCCGCCGTCTCCCTCTCCCTCCAGCTATCTAGACTCTCCACGGCGTCCCGTGCATGCTGCTGCACCAGCCCGTCCTCGTCCGTCTCGGCCACGTACGATAGCCTGTTTTGCAGCTCTGTGCGGCCCGCCTCCGTCAGCACCAGGCCTAGCTGACGTTCCTCCTTCCGAGCCCGGTCCAGGGCCCTGACCAGGCTCAGTATGCCCACCACCGCCGCCCGTCGTAGGATGCCCATCTCGGGCCCTCGCTCCAGCGTCAGCACCTGCACGCACAGTTCCACCGCGTTGTGCACCACCGCAGCCTCCACGCCGCAGATGTTGGTCTCCAACGCGGCTCCAAGGATGGATAAAGCCGAGGCCCGCATCCGCACGTCCTCGCTGCCCCTTTTACCCTCCCACCCCTCCACTATCTGTGCCAGCATTGCCCTGTTTTGCCGTTCCTGGTCCGTCTCCGCCGCCTCCTCTTCGTCCACCTGGCCGGCTTCCTCCTCTGCCTTTGCCCTTTGTCTCTTCGCCCCCTGCAGCTGCTCTTCTCGGGCTTGCTTGGCCATCGTCTTCGGTCGGTGGCCCCGTCGGCCGGCAATCGACATCAGGCTGTCGCATACTTGATTGGCCACCGGTCCGCAAAACGTCTCTCCTAGACGTTCAATCACTTGAGCCAGCGCTTCGCCGAACCGGAGTCGCACGTCTGTCGATGACTTCTCCTGCACATCTAGGTAGCCGTCTAGCAACTCCTGTAACGTCGTCTTGGGGTGCTTGTTGGCCAGCAACGTAAACACCTTGATCACTCTGAGATTGATAAAGTCGTCCGTCTCCTTGAGAAGGCTCGACATCAGCACCGCTACCGCCTGTATGTCTAGGACGGGGCTCTCCGCTGCTATCAGCCTGGACAGTAGGTTGATGCCCTCCGACACTACCGGAGGCGGGTTATCGCCGTCCCCGCTTATGTAGCTCATCGCTAGCCTGTACGTCTTTTCGTCTTCCTCGTGCCGCGCTCCGGCCATCGAGTTGCCGCCGCCTGCTTCCTCCAGTTCGTCGCGGTACCGGAGTAGCATGCCGAGGTTCCTCGCAGTCGGTGACACCTCCGGCCGGTTCTCGCCGCTCAGCCTGGCGAGGGCGTCTTCGATCGTCGTCATCTGCTCCGCTCCCTCGTTGCTTTTCTGGAAGCCCGGCGCTGTTATGACTAGGTTGAGAAGGCTCAGGACGACGGAGACGACGTCATCCCCAACGGGAGAGCGCCCGTCAGCCACGAGTACTTGGCAGATGACCTCGATCAACTGCTTCACATGACCGACGAGCTTCTCCGGCGCTTGTATCATGAGCCTCTGCAACAGAGTAACCTCGACGAGCTGCCGGACTGACCACTCGGAATCGTCATCTTGCGCCACGACCTTGATCTGTACTTGATCCTGCTCCCTCGCCGTTTGAATCCAACGGTCAAGATAGTGGAGGAAAACGGCGGCGACGTCGGTGTTGGAGCAGACGCTGGCCATGATACCAACCAGTACTGACGCCTTGTGCTCAACCTCGTTCCAGATGAGGCTCAGGTCCTCAGCCTCCTGGGGCCGCAACGCTGACTCCACCTCGCCGTCGGCAGTCAATCGATAGCGCCAGGAAGGACGTGGAGGGCGGTCGGCGCCTGTGCAGAGGAGATTATCAACGATGGGTGATATACTGTCCAGCTTTCCAAACAGCTGGAGATAGGTCTGTACGAGGCTGCGAGCGGGACTGACGAAACGTCCTTCTGCCGCTTCCGCCGGCTGGCTCCATGATGCTAGGGCCCAGAGCTGGACTATAATGGGTTTGAGGATTCTTCTACATAGCCCGGGAGACGAGTTGGACAGGACCAATACGCTGAGCCGCTGGAGCGCCGTCTCTAGCCGTCGCGCCGGGACGATGACCCTATCAAGGCTTAGAGTCATCACTCCGTCATCACTTTCAGCGCCGATGGCCTTGCTTTCTGGCGCGAGAGACGGATTCACGGCTTCTATAAGGGGTTGGACAAAGACGTCCCATCCCGGGGCTCCTGATATGTAAGTACCTAGTGAGCGATGCGTCTGAGAGATATGGAGAGGGATCCGAGCCATACCGGGGGCACCAAATTGCCTCTGGCCGAGAATCCCGAAGCCTACGATCTGAGCAGCGACTTTCACCAAGTCTTTGCCCGCACCGCCGTCGAGCAAGTCGAGCAGCTGGCCGGATATGGCCCGGAACCAGGCTTCGGGCGTCATCGTGGGAGGGACCGAAGATAACAGCTTCGTACCGACAGCAACGGCCTCGTTCGTGATACTGGCACCATTCTTCTGCGGTTGCGCCGAGTCTGAGCCCTGGCTACTCGGGTGAACCGAAAAGACGAACTCGAGCGTCGAGCGCACACCATCCGGCCTCAGAGGCAGCAAGGTGAGAGACTGTAGTAGAGGTTCCCTCATCCATTGCGGGAGGAGATTCGGCTTGACGAGGGAGTTCAAGACGGGCAACAGCACCCATGTCGCGGCACTGCGAGATCATTTCAGCGCTGAGCCGGGGGAGGTTTCCGATGGTGCCGCTTGCATACTTTGCGATGATGCCGTTGTATTCCTCGAGGCCTGCTTCTCGGCTCTCAGCTGTTGAAGTTGGGTTGAAAGCTTTTGTGGCTGCATTGACAATGTCTTGGGCTATCGTGGGCTGCGGCGCGGCTGGTGTCTGGTTCTTCTCAGCCATTGCAGTCGTTGCATCATGCATGACGGACGTCACCTATTCCGGAGCTTCGGTCGGAGTTGGAGCTGTGAATGCCGACGGCTCATGGCAGCTTAGGTAATCATTTTTTGCTTTCGGCTACCTGGATATGGAAGTGCCGAGGCACAACGGTTGGTGTGTGTGTAAGGTGTGTGCGGATAGAAGCAAGACGGTTTTCACAGGTAACAGGACAGTCACGTGGCTTCGCGTAGCATCACGCGTTTGCTGTTTGATGAGTATAAATCCCTCACGGCTGGCTACGTGACGCTTTCTCTTCCTTCTTCTCGTACAGATCCAACTGCCCTCACAAGACAGCATCGGGACTCCTTCGTCGCCTCACACGCGACACCCAACCTTACGGACGCGTCGCCTTCCTGTCTTCTTCCGGGGCTCGTTTTCCGAAACGAATGTCTACTTCAGGCCTCTCGCTCGCGCAACCGGTCACAGTCTGCCGCTCACGAACCTGTAACAGGACCTCGCTGTTCGCCGCATGAGGATCGACTGTGACCACGTCATCGGTTTTCTAGACGGCACTGCCAAGGGCGGGAGAACGAGTACCCGGAACTTAACCCTACATTGTGATGGTTCGAGCCTTGCGCCCAAGTTGCTCGCTTCACCTTCTATGCCTGCCCTTCACCTCGCGGGGATGTCTTCCCGCTGAATAAGCGGGCTCCTCAGCGACGGAGTTGGCGTGGTCGGACCGGTGTTGGCGATCTGCCCGACGAGGAAATCTGCCATGAGCCAGGATTGTCTGTGGAGAGCCTCGGAGAGGACGCTCGTCGGCTTTCTCGTCGGGCCATCGGACGTTGGTCAAGTAGTAGGCCGTCTTCTGGATGCGGGCGGCTTTCACACGGACAGAGCCTGGCCCATCTGCGGCTGGACAGACCTTGTGTGATCGACTTGGAAGATCCGGATGGCGGGCAGCGGATGGAGAAGAGCACAGGTCGGCTACACACTGCCAGGCATCTGCGTTTCGACCCTTTTCTCTACGGGGACTTGACTCGTCGGAAGCACTCCTGCGCTGCGGGTTTGCTGCGAGTATGTCCCGGAAACAAACGGAAACGCGCTGAAGAGCCTGACTGCACTCGCCCGTCCCTGTGTAGCTCTGGGTACTCCCGAAGCTGTTCGCCGTCCTTAGAGGCTGTCTACAACGCGGTGGAAGGCTCTGTCAAGTAATGCTGTGATGCTCCAAAGGCCATGCTCCCGGCCACTTTGGCCCACGGACGTGTGATGCTGCGGCATCTGGTCTGACCAGGCGCATTAGCCTTCCATTGCCCGAGGCGATGTCTGAAGGGCGCCATTCCCCTTTTGGGGATGCCTTCCTCCGCCTCTCGGCCGAGACGATAGCGCGGTTTTTATGGATGTCTTTTGTCCGCGCGAAATGCCCTCCTTGCACGCTTCTTCCGAGGATACGATGGAGAGGAATCAAAAACTAGTCCTTGCTGGCCGCGTCCTACACACAGAAGGAGTTTCCGGTCTTTGCTGAGGTTGCGTTGAAGTCGACCCAAAGGAGCCCTCGGCTGGACTCGTTGTCGGACGCCGCTTCAGGACCCATCTCGAGTTGGAGTCAGAGCTTCGTGCTTGTCTGGGGCGGCGGACGATGCGGGCGGCATGGCTGGGGATTTTCCGCCGGGTTGAGCAATTGGATATCGAGGGGCAGGCCCTGATGGATTGGGTAGCCCTGGCTGTCCTCGTGCCAGAAATGGTGGGAGGACAGCCCCCCTGCAGTGAGGGGATAAGTCTTCCCCTTTGCCTACCTACCTGATTTACTGATTTAAGAGATGATTGAGGCTGACTTTTGAAGCAGGATGAGTTGACAGTTTTGAGTTGACAGCTGACTTCTTTACAGCAGGTTGAGTTGGCAGTAAGTGAGCGAGTGAGTGAGGATGGAAGGGATCTACTTTTAGTATGAGAAAGAGGCTAGTAGCTGGGCATACAGGGGTGGAGAAAGGGGGGGGGGGGTTCTTTCTGTGACTCAGTCTGTGGCAGAGTGGCTTCCTAGGGTCATAGGCCAGGTCGGTCTTGCATGTTGCCGTACGAGCTGCCTTACGGATACTTGCTAGGCAGGCAATACGTCCGTACCTGCATACATGGACGAAACGGACGGACCTTCCAGACTCTCAGACGGCAATGCGGCAAGTGTGTGTTTTTTTTTTGGGGTCCCTTCCCGCCGCGACATCAACCCTGTCAATCTCACGGTCTCACCCCTGCTTCTGCATAATGTGATGTCAGTAACCTGGGGCGCGTCGTCGTCGTCGTTTCTGCATCTGCATCATCATCATCATCATTGTCATTGTCATCATTATCATTATCATCTTCTTCCAATTTCTTCTTCGTCAGCATCGTTCTTTTCCCCGTCGCGCCCTTCGCGGCACGAGGCTGCCCATGATGCTGCGGCCTGTCATCATGCTGGCGCTACTCTGTGGCGTGGCGTCGTGCAGTCCAACGCCAGCGCCAACGTCCGCACAACCTTCAGCCGCTTCTCCGGCGATGGTTACGCCGCCACCGACAATAACGCCGGAACTTGTGGCTCGCGGACTGGGAAGCAAGGTCTCGAGCTATTTATCAGGTCTCGCAGACGACGCTGGTAGTCAGCTTTCAAAGGTTTCGTCCTTTGTCAACTCGGGAATCCTCGATTTCCCTTTAGGCTTTCCGACTGGTAGCGAGGTTCTCAAGTCAGCGGATGTGTCGGAAACGGGTCTCGCAGCCTTGCCGACCGAGGTGCTGAACTTGCCGTGAGTCTCGTCGGATCGATGGACACGTATCGGTGCTGACGCCTAGCAGTCCGTATGGCAATTGGACCGACCAGGGCTGGAACGTGCGCGTTCATGGCAATGTATACAAGACGCCCAACATTTCGGAGAGCAAGATCGACTCGCTCGCCAATGTCTTCCTCATCGGAACTTCGGTCGACAAATTGCAGCCGCAAGAGCAGGCTCAGGCTCGCAACCTGACGCGGTCCATCTTCGTTGTCCAACAGGGCGACAGGAGTGTCACCATGGACTTTGTCAACGACGTCAGCGTGCGACCGAACTCATCTGGAGGCGCCGTCAATGCTGTAAGCCTTTTCTGTCTCTCTCTCTCTCTCTCTCTCTCTCTCTCTCTCTCTCTTTTGGCGCTGGTGAGGAAAGTGGCTGACGCGGAATTCTGAGCAGGGTGGCGGCTCCCAAAAGATCAACCTTCCGTTCAACACGACACGTCAGGGCGACTTTGACGTCTTTGTCAAGCTAGATCAAAATACCCGAGGCTTGATAGATGGCAACAAGACGTCTCGCATTCAGACGCTCAACGTATACGCCGAGGGTACCGACACGGGAAACGCGACGGCCTACTTGGTGCCTCCGCAAGGCGTGACGATTGTGTCTGACATCGACGACATCCTCCGAGTGACAAAGATCTACCAACCCAAGGAAGGCCTCCTCAACTCGTTCGCACGCCCTTTCCGCCCATGGGAGAACATGCCGCAGATCTACTCCAACTGGTCGTCGTCGATTGACGACCTGCATTTTCACTACCTGACGACGACTCCTGAGCAAGGGACGCGCATCTACATGGACTTTATCTACAAGACATATCCTCTCGGCTCTTTCGACACGCGACCTCTCAACTTCTCAGACGTCAAGGCGACTCTGGCCATTCGTCTGTTCCTACTCAACAAGATCTTCGAAACGTTTCCGCAGCGCAAGTTCATCCTCGTGGCCGACACGTCAAACAGCGACGTGATGAAGGATTACCCGCGCATGTATCACGAGCATCCGGATCAGGTCCTGTGCATCTTCCTCCGCAACACGAGCGCTACGGATCCGTCCGACAAGTTCCCCTACGACACGTCAGGCTTCAAGGGCATACCAGAGCAGCGGTACATGTTCTTCACGGTGCCGGACGACCTGAAGGGGCTGAACGTGCTCGGCGGCCAGTGTCTCAACGAGTCGGTGCAGCAGAACGTCACGTTCAAATTGCAGGGCTTGCCGTTTGGTCTCGATAGCGGAGCGTCGAAAGCGTTTGTCGGTTGGTACTGTTTCGGCCTGCTGACGAGCTGGGTGGTGGTGGCGTTGGTGGGCATGCTTTAGAGGTGGTACTGCGATCGTCATCCGAAGCTGCCTGGTCCCAAGCAGTAGACCCCCTTCTTTTTTTTTTCTCTTCCTTCCTCTTACAAGAGCCGGAGTAGTGGGTATATTGTTTTCTGGATAGTGTTATGGTATTGGCTTCTTTGACGACAGCAGCTGTGATAGCACCCTTTAAAGACCGCTTTGAACAAGACGCCATAACAAGTGAGGGAGGAGTTCATCGTCATGTATTACTTGCTATTGACCACGACAGCCACGAACCAAAAGCTGGATCAAACTACATAGGTGCCGTCCTCCTCTGCCCAGGTTCTATCAACCCCCAATCACCTTCCATCGTCAGAACAACCGTTCATGCGGAGAAAACGAAAGAAAAGGGGGGCAGGGGAAGCCTTACCATGCAGTCGAAGCAGGGCTCGTCATCGAGGTAAGTCCACTGAGGACAGTTGTAAGAGAGCCAGTACTTGCATCGGTATCTGTATAAGCCGCCTCCTGGCGGTCCGCCGATGCCTGGTGTTTCCAAGGGATCGGCTGGTTGTAGTTCCAGTGGCCCTTCAAGAGGCCGCGGCAGATACTCGGACGGATACGGTAGTTGCTGACGCTGCGGCTGATGTTCGTTCTGATACTCATGCTGCTGCTGTGGCTGCTGCCTCGGGAGCAGCTGCCGCTGCTGTTTCCCCGCTGGTTGCTGATGGGGATTCTGATAATAATACTGAATCTGTTGCTGAGGCTGAGGTTGTTGTTGCTGAGGTTGTTGCTGAGGCTGTCGCTGAGGTTTTCGCTGAGGCTGTCGCTGAGACTGTCGCTGAGGCTGTCGCTGATCTTGCTGAGGCTGTAACTGATCTTGTTCAGGCTGTTGCTGAGGTGATGGCCGCGGCAGCAGAAGCTGAGGCTGTCGTTGCCTCACCGGTTCCTTCCTCTTTGACTTCGGCATTTCTATCGTCTTTTATCCTTCTAGTCTCGTTCTTCTCTTCGTCTATCGATGAGTCTCTACGATTATAACACTCTCTATCGTGTCGTCGTCGAGATACCGAGACCGTTGTGAGAAAAGTCCGTCGCGAAGAAGGAGAGAAACCAGCGATTTATAACCCTCTTCCCTTCCCTCACAGAATGCCTACAAAGCCTTTTTTTTTCTTTCTCCCATGAAGAAGTCTTTGTATCATGGCCTAAATGAAAGGCGTGTCCATCACAGAAGGATAGGTTGTGAATGTGTTTGTTGGGTTGGTGTCGATGCTGAAGGGGGGAGGAAAGTTTGATCTGACACGGGACTTTTCTTCCTTCCTTTTCATCTTTCACTGGAATCCTCATCTTCACGGCATGTTTCTTCGGTCATGAGGATGAGATGATTTTTTTTTTCGAGGGGAAAAAAGGCTGCTGTGAGAATGGCGACTTGTCATCTTCATGTGACGGAGAGAAGAGGAGGAGCCTCTCTCTGCTTCACAGCCAAGACGAGAAAGCCATCTCGGTATTCACGAACATATAACGCAAAGCCTCGTTCTACGCATAACACGGAACCAGCAGTTCGTATCGTCATCCGACCTCTCTCCTCCATCCCTCTTATACGCGTCATCATCGTCAGTCTGGGCATCATGCCTCATACGCGTCGTGGATTACACCCCACTGTCCTCACCTCCGGTTTCCTTGCCTTTCACGGTGGCACAAGCAAAAAAGCCTGCCCTTCTTATTTGTTGGTTTTCTCCGACGTGGCACCCAGACGGAAGTGAACCTGCCGCGTGTGCAGCCTGTCGTGCTTGGGCTTCTTCGTACATGGCCGCACCTACGAGACTCATGCATACAGTACACGTACATATGAGCCCACACACATTACACGCAGACAAACACACACAGAGAGAGAGAGACACAGAGACACAGACACGACTGCATGCATCTGATGCATACATCTAATGCGTGCATCTATATGTGTGTATAGTACGGAGATGGGCTGTCGACTACCCTTCCTTCATCAACACCCTGAGCAAGCCGTTCAGGGTCTCGTGTAACAGCCACGACATCTCCTCGTGGCCAGAGACTTCACAGCCCGAAAAAACCAGCGAGAACAAGAGAAATCCACGAGTGAGAGAACAAAATGGAGGGCGGGCATCCCGTCCATCCATCATCTCCCACGCACCCGGTTGTCGGAATGTCAAGGAAACAAAAGCGTCCGAGAGCCAACACTCGCTTGCCTCTGCCTCTGAAAGCCAACATGACCGAGATCATCGCCATCATCACCACCATCCTCACCACCTCCACCACAACAAGAACCCACCTCCGCCAAACCAACACAGCAAAGGACGGCGAGAGGCTGCAGAAGCCCCCCCCCCACCTGTTTCAGAAGAAGAAACCCCAATCAACGGCCCGCCTTCATAGCCTCCTTGCGCTTCTTCTTCGTCGTCGCTCTCTTGAGAGACCGCAGCATGTCGCTCTCCTCAAACGTGTCGAGATCGTAATACACCGGCGCGATTTCCTATTGCACAACAAAGCACAAAGTTCAGCCCACGTCGACGCACAAGCGCGAGACAGGCATAGAAAGAGTATTATGGAAGAGAGAGAGAGAGAGAGAGAGAGAGAAGAAACTCACAAGCAGCCACTCGGGGCGGATGCCGGTGCACGTCCGGATGTATTGCTTCGACGTGAGCACAAACTCGTTGTACACGACCCAGTCGAACTCGGTCCGCAGCACCGTCGACGGATGGATCAGCACCGGCTGGTCGTCCTTGACCGTCCGATACACCTTGCCAGAGCTCTCCTTCTTCGCCACCTGCATGAAGAAGCCGGCCAGCAGGGCGCGCCGGATGTTGGTGTAGTAGCTCTTGTCCTCAAACGGCGTCGACACCAGCTCGATCCCGTGCGTCTCCATGATGCGCTTCAGCTGCATCCGCACGTTGTCCGCGCTCGTCAGGTGTCGGAACGAGAGGAAGTGCTCGTGGCACCACATTTTGCCCCCGTCGACGCTCGACGTCGCCTGGCCCTTGAAGGCGTGGTAGGCGTTTAGGAGCGTCAGATGGTCGCCGTCCGGGTGGCTAAAGTGCGCCTTCATCGAGTCCGCCCGCGACCGGTTGGTCGCCGGCCGCACAAAGATCTGCGGCACCGACAGCAGCGACGTGATAGACAGCATCTCGTTGGAGCAGTAGAACTCGGGCGATGAGATGAGCATCACCGCCAGCGCCGGGTCCAGCGGGAATTCCGACGCAAGGCTGCCCAGCGCCGTCAGCTCCCCCTCGTCATCCAGGCAGGCCAGGTAATTGAGCTCCTCGAGAGCGCGCATCATCGTCTCGGGTGCCGGCGGGTCCATCAGGTCAAAGTGCACCAGGTCCTCGATGCCCAGCTTCTTCAGCTCCAACACCGTGTTGGACAGGTTGGACCGCAGGATCTCCGGGTACGTCTGCTCGATCAGTTCCTTCTTGTACGCCTTCTCCGTGTAGAGCCGGAAGCATTTTCCGGGCTTCGTTCGTCCTGCGCGACCGGCTCGCTGCTGCGCCGACGCTTTGGAGATGGGCGAAACAAGCAACGACTCGACTCGGATCCTCGGGTTATAAATCTTTTGCTTGCTAAAGCCGGGGTCTACCACGTAGACGATGCCATCGATGGTCAAACTGGTCTCCGCAATGTTGGTCGACACGATGCACTTGCGCCCGGCACGTCCGTTCTTGTTCGCCGGTGCGGGAGCCTTGTCGAAGATGCGCTGCTGCTGCTGCGGCGGTAGCGTGCCGTAGAGCGGGTAGACAACGAGGGGGCCCGCGCCGACCTCGCGTGTCATCTCCTCGGCCTCGAATTTAATCTTGCGACAGGCATCCTCGATTTCGTCCTCACCAGTCAGGAAGAGCAAGATGTCGCCATCTGACTCGGACGCGTGGATCTGCAACACCGTCCGGATCGCCGCCTCGACGTAGTCTTTCTCCGGTTCCTGCGTGTAAAAGATTTCCACCGGATGGGTACGGCCAGGCACGGCGAGCAGGGGAGCGTCGTTAAAGTACTTTTGAAACTTTTGCGCATCGAGCGTAGCCGACATGATGATGATTTTCAAGTCTGGTCGCCTGACGGAGACTTGCTTGAGCAGGGCCATGAGGATATCCGTCGACAGAGTCCGCTCGTGCGCCTCGTCGAGGATAATGCAAGCATAGCGGGACATGTCGTGGTCGTGCATAGCTTCACGCAAGAGCATACCGTCCGTCATGTACTTGAGGATCGTCTTGGGCCCTGTCATGTCTTCGAATCGAATGCTATAACCGACTTCTTCGCCTAGGGTGACGTCCATCTCGTCGGCAACGCGCTGCGCCACGGACATGGCGGCCACTCGACGCGGCTGGGTACAGGCGATGAGCTTGCCCGACTGCTGCGGGAGCTCATCGTAGACGACATACTGCGGGATCTGCGTCGTCTTTCCAGAACCCGTCTCGCCGATGAAGACGAGGATTTGTGAAGAGTGGTACTTTTCAAGAAACTCTTGCCTTTCGTCTTGTCAGCGCCCAATAAGAGGACTACGGTCATTTGCCACTTCGAACCTCTGTTTGTGGACCGGGAGATTGCGGCGACTCTCGAGGATTCGAAAGTACTGCTGCGAATGCGGCCGGCCGGTGAAAGGGTTGTCGGCGCCGTCCTCGGCCTTGGTCGCCTGCTCAGCCGTCGATTGATGCCGCAGCATGCCACTGAGGGGACCGAAGCCACCGACGGTGTCCTTGCCATAGTCGGCATACATGTGGGCGAGATACGGGTTCGTCGTCTGTGCCATTTTTGTTTTCTTCCTCGAAACGTCCTCTGCCTCAGCGTTTGCGCGCTTAGCGCCCGCCGAATCCATCAGCAGATCTGCAGGGAGGCAGAGACAGCGGATGTGTAATGGGCAGGCGAGAGGCCGTGTCGGGCAGGAAAGTGCAGGATAGGGCAGGGCAGGGCAGGAAGAAGTGCCCGTTCCCAGAGAGTGAGGTAACGGAAATCGAGAGTGACGATTCGAAAAATTTCGGCGTGACGAGCGCCAGTTGGCAATGGCCAGTGCATGGGCAACGAAATCGATAGGGCCGGTCTAATCGATAAGGAATCTGCGCTGCACAGTGCGGCTATGAACACCCAGCTTCTTCTACCTGTAGCTGTAGCCTGTGCTCGTCTCGCCCCTTGGACGCCGAGCGCCACGAGGCGGGAGGACCATGACAGAGCCTGGTTTTGGAAGCCACTATGATACAGCCTCTGATATAGCCAGCCTCTAGCGAGCTGCACAAATCCCTCGCGAAGAATTGCTTTACAGACGTACCTTTCAATGTATGTAATATAATTGAGAACAATCTCGTCTGGGGCCCGCTTACTGTGGCGCGCACTGTACTCTACGGCCAGAGGCCTTGCAAATTCGACCGATTCCCACTCGCCGCGAAATTTCAGCCATGGATTTCTCTGGCCGCAGTCACGCTCCTCGATAAGGCTGCGATGAGTCCATGAGCATCGCCTCTCTCTACGTCCATTAAGTCCAGGTCCCTGAGGACTTTGCTCGTCATCGTTTCGATGAGTATCACGCCTTCAAGCAGCATGGCTTCTACCGACGACCCCAGTCTCGACTCTCATCAACCCGTATTTCACATCGGCAACCATGATTCCACCCGAGACGTCCCTCTCACCGACCTGCAATATGGTCATCTCCTGAACCAAGGCGTGAGCATCAGTTTGCCTTTCTTGTCGCCGCTGTCTCTAATCTCCCCATCAGATCAGCTTTGCGACGACACCCATCACCAATGGCCACTTCAAGGCCAGAGTTTTCAAGCTTGTCTCGGACCATTTGGCCTTTCTGGATCAGAAAGACGAGACTGCAACCAGTACGACAACGTCGTTCCGGGCTGAGCCCATCCTGCCACCCCTGACCCCCCAGGATACCGGCATGTTCCCTTCTCCGGCCATCACCACCTACACGGCTGTTGTCAGCCCATGGATTGATCTCTCATCTAAGAATCCCATCATCGCCAGCATCTCCCGTCAGGTTCTCCATCTGGAGATCAACTATGCCAACTTTTGCGGTGTAAGAAGTATCATCATCGCCGGGCCGCCTCGTGATTCGTGCAACAATGGCAGCCAGGGACTGATTCAATTCTCTCGCGCCGTACATGAAGCTCTCACCATTGGAAACTGTTTATCCTTCCTAATTCACATTCCCATGTGTCGGGAACCCCAAGATCATGACTCAATCGAGACGCTGTCGTCCCTCAACCGGCAGAGTTTTGACGATAAGAGCAAGCATGTTGATGATGTCTTTAGCTGTTGGGAGTCTTGGCATCAAATCCGGACTGTCTGCCGTTACAACTTGAGGCTCTTCGTTGGTAAGTCACGTACAACCTCTGGATAAGTCCTGTCGTTACTGACGTCAATTGCGCCGCGTACAGCTCTCAAGTTGCCGAGGCTGATGCCGGAAAAGGAGCTGCAAAGCCGATGGTTCGCAGAACCTGTACATTATTTGACCATAAACTCAGATGTGTTCCAGACCAACAAGAGTGGCTATCCCTGCCTCTCGAAATACCACCAGGAAATGATTGTCGCCCACATGCGGCTCAAGGCCAAGCCGGGGCTGCTTCTGTGCAATGTCGGTCCCGATGCCTCCCAATTCAGGGCACATTCGCCCTCGCTACTAGCCGCTCCGCCGCCAGTCACCGACGAAGACTTTCCGACCTTGGCCCAGGCGTCAAGCGAGTCTCTAACTCAAGGCCGTCCCTCCGGCGGAAACGATCACATTGCATATCTCCAGTGGCTCGAGTCACAGCAGCCGCCTCTCTCAAATATTGAATTCACCACTCTGACGAGTTTTCAAGACTGGCTTCAGTCGCCGCTTCAGCCGTTGGCGGATAATCTAGAGTCTGCCACCTACGAGGTTTTCGAGGGCGATCCCGTCAAGTACAACCGGTACGAGGACGCCATCGTGGAAGCCTTGACCGAGTGGAAGAAGCTCCGGCTGCCGACTTCCAAGGAGGGCGTCGTCGTCGTCGCTGTCGCCGGCTCTGGACGTGGTCCCCTGGTCACGCGAGCTTTGCGGGCAGCAGAGCTCACCGGCGTCGCCATCGAGGTTTGGGCGGTGGAAAAAAACCCCAACGCTTACGTTTATCTCCTGCGTCAAAACCAGACTGCGTGGGGCGGCGTCGTCAACGTGGTCAAGACAGACATGCGGGCCTGGAAGGGCCCAATCGTTAGCGAGGGACAAAACGGAGGTCCAGTGTACGGCAAGGTGGACCTGCTGATATCCGAGCTTCTCGGCTCTTTTGGCGACAACGAACTGTCTCCGGAATGCCTGGATGGTATCCAGCACGTATTGGCCGAGCCGCATGGTATATCAATACCCAGCTCATATACGGCACACCTCAGCCCCATCTCGAACCCCAAGGTATACGCCGAGATCCAGACGAGATCGGCCGTGGACGTCAACGCCTTTGACACCCCCTGGGTGGTCCGACTCTACGCACTTGACTTTGTTTGTCAGCGGGTGCCGGACCGCCCCCGGTTTCAACAGGCTTGGGAGTTCTCTCACCCGATTCCCGAGTCGACACTGCAAGCGGTGCAGGCCAAGCGCTCGGGAGGCGTTGTGGGAGGCGGCGGAGGGAGCATGGCCGGGGCAGCCGGCGCCAATGATCACAACTCCCGATTTTGCCATCTCACTTTTGTGTGTCGTTGCCCTGGCGTCATCCATGGCCTGGCTGGTTACTTTGAATCGACGCTCTACGAGTCCAGGGTACCTGGTGAGGCGAGGGCCAAGGTGGAAATTAGTACGCACCCGGAGAGAATCGACCACAAGAGCCGTGACATGGGTTCGTGGTTTCCCATATTTTTCCCTCTCAAGGTGAGTTTGCCGTCCCTCCGATCCGACCCGTCGTGATGAGGCCTGACCTGTTACTTCAGGAGCCCCTTACGTACCCTTACGACTCGGAGCTCGAGGTGAGTATGTGGCGCCAAACGGACGACACCAGGGTATGGTACGAGTGGCTGGTAGAGGCTTGGACATGGATAAGCCCGACTGCACGCATTAGAATTGCTACGTCGGCCCTGTGCAGCAGTCGAAAGGTGGCTTGTCTGATGTAGCGTAGTGATTGGGACGATGTTTATTCAAGAGGCCGGTTACCAATGAGATGAAGAACTTGGCGGAATATAGAAAGCCTATTGCTGTGGTCATGGATATGGAGATGGCTCAATATGTGTATGTAGATGATGGATCACAACCATTTGTCAGCGATGACGTTGAGATTTCGGGGCCGGACGATGGCAACGACGCCGAAATCGGGGCCGAGACCGGAGCCGGAGATGGATGAATATTAACACACGCATCTCTGACGTTGACGTGTCCGAGCGTGAGTGAAACTCTCGGAAAGTTCTTCGTATTCGTACCTCCCTGTTGAGACTGAGATATGGGACCGGAGCAACTGGAGGAGCTGCCCCGCCCTCGAGCCTCGACCGGAAACGTCCAGTCCAGCGCTTCACCGTCCAGAGCTTCATCACTCATCATATTGCCAACATGTCTTCGCAACAATCGCACCCGACGCTGCTCATTCCCGGCCCCGTCGAATTCGACGATGCCGTGCTCCAATCCATGAGCCACTACAGGTATGCAGGCGGTACATGACCTATTACGGGAGGGCGAGAGCTAACACATCGGTGGAAGCGAGAGCCATGTGGGCGCAGGCTTCGTGGCTACGTTTGGCGAGACGCTTTCGATGCTACGACGGCTCTTCCAGACGACAGACGGTTCTTCGCAGCCCTTCGTCATCAGCGGCTCCGGCACCCTTGGCTGGGATCTGGTGGCGGCCAATTTGATGGAACCGGGCGAGGAGGCATTGGTGCTGAGCTCCGGCTACTTCGGTGATGGCTTCGCCGACTGCCTGGAGGCGTACGGCGGCAAGGTTACGAAGCTCGAAGGTCCGGTGGGCGGGAAGCCGCAGCTGGCGGACATTGAAAAGGCGTTGAAGGAGAAGCGGTACAAGATATTGACGGTGACGCACGTCGATACTTCGACCGGTGTCCTCAGCGACATCAAGAGCGTGGCGGCTGCGGCGAAGAAGGTATCGCCCGAGACGCTGGTCATTGTCGATGGCGTGTGCAGCGTCGCCTGTGAGGAGATTGCGTTTGACGAATGGGGTCTGGATGGTGTCTTGACAGCCAGTCAGAAGGCCATCGGCTGCCCCGCGGGACTGTGCATCTCCATGTTCAGCGGCAGGGCCGTGGCGGCCGTCAAGGCTAGGAAGACAGAGGCGGCGACATACTTTGCGTCTATGAAGCGATGGCTACCCAGTACGTGCTTTCGACATTGGATGACGTTTGGCGAGGGAAACTGACACAACTTGTCCGCGCAGTCATGCAAAACTACGAAGCCAAGAAGCCATCGTACTTTGCCACGCCATCTCCGCAACTCATCCATGCGCTCAACACGGCGCTGAAGCAGATACTGACGAAGCCTCTTTCTGAACGCTTCCAGAAGCACACCGAGACGGCGAAAAAGGTTGGCAAGGCGGTTACGGACCTGGGTCTGAAGACGGTGGCCATCGAGGAGGGAGATCGATCACACGCCATGACGGCCATCTACCTGCCGGACAAGGTGGCCGTGACGGACATCCTGCCCAAGCTTCTGAGCAAGGGCGTCATCTTCGCTGGCGGGCTCCACAAGGAAATTGCGACCAAATATGTGCGCTTCGGCCACATGGGCGTCTCAGTGGTGAGTTCTGTGCCGCTATTGGTCTGGGCTCGTGTAACTGAACAATCGAGCAGATGGACCCGAAGCGGGATGACGTGTCTGAGGCGATCGAGGCGTTTCGAGAGGCGCTGGCTGAGTGCGGCTACAGCAAGGCGTAGTGACGGCACACTTTATGTTTATGTAGGTAGGTAGATGGCCAGATCGGTAGGTGTGCTATATATGCATAGTATCTGTATGTATACAGCAAATCGAAGACGCCTCTATTCGTTGTGATGGTGACACGATGAGATGAGAGATGTAGGCAGGTAGGTAGGTATGTATGTACGGATATGTAGGTGCGTACATGTAGTACATGTATATCTGTGTATGAGTTTCGTTCTCCTTGATCAAATCGCGCAGAAGGTTGTCGACGATTCTAGAAGTTGACTCCTCGTGAAGGTATCACGAGAACGATTGGTAGCAGAAGGCGGAAGCGCGATATCGGTGAATGTGTGACTGTTCAGTACTCAAGAGGTTCCCGGAACAGCACAGATAGTAGCATGAGATACTTGACCGTTACACACACATTGAATTGACATTGTCTTGAATAAAGGTCTATTGAAGCCAGCCTGGTGGGGGGCTGCATCGTGGCACCTTGTGTGTTTGTAGCGTGTCCGATGCCTTGTTTGGACGTTTTGTTAGGGGGAGGGAAAAACAACCAAGATACATACCTAGGGAGAGAGGAGATTTTGGCCCGTCCTCGAGTATACATACTATGTTTGCACACATAGACTGAGCATAGAGACATCCATAGAACCGGGCTGTTATTGAACCGAGATGTCGTAGTAGGTGGTAAGTCTTGTGTGAGTGAGTGAAAGGTGCGCTGATTAGACCCTAAAAGTGGTAAAATGAAGGCAGACGCACGTGGAGCCGCAGACGTCGTTGGGCGTCAGTCAGCCAGCTGTGGCTTCGACCACTGTCAGTGGGCTTTCGCAGCCTGCGCTACGCTGTGGCTTTCCACCTGTTAGTGCTCCGCTACCACTGTATCTACAGAGGCTCAGGCTGCCAGCCCGCATAGGTACAGAGTAGGTATCAGTGGGCTCTTCGGCGAATCCCCTCTGCCGCCCACCACCACCACCTCCTCCCCCTCCACCACCACCACCACCTCCAATACCGCCATCTTCACCAAGGCTGGGCCGTTTTCTTCTGTTCCCTCATCAACGCATCCCACCCTCCTCCTCCTCCCCCCCGGTCGCTACCATCGCACCGCCACTGCGAATTATCCCGACCATCTCTCTCTTCCCGATTCCGTTTCCCCTCTTCTCCTCTCCTATTTTTTTTGTCTTCCTCATCCTCGTTTACCCTTCTCGTTTGCCATCGCCCTGCTTTAAAAAAGCTCTCTCTCAAATCACTTCCCTACGCGTCGCACAGCGTTCCGTTCGTGCGTCTCGCCCGCTGCTCTGGCCGCCCCTCCAACTCCCCCCTCCCCCCCCCCCCCCCCCCCCCCCCCCCCCCCCCCTCCCCCCCCCCCCCCCCCCCCCCCCCCCCCCCCCCCCCCTCCTCTCCCGACTCTAGGATTCCCCCGCCTTGAGCCGCTTCTCTCAACTCCTCATGGCTGTCTCTATCGATGAGCTCGACACCACGGTTCGCACCTTTTATGAGGGTCGCGGGGACCAGGTAAGCTCGCTGCCGCCTTCATCCTCTCCCTCGAGTAGCCGATCGCTGACGCCATGCGCTCCTACAGCAAAAAGCAGCCCAGGCCGCTCTGAACCAGGTAAGAAGAAAAAAAAAAACCCCGCCCTCCTTCAGAATCAAAGACCCCGCAGACTGACGCAGATGGTGATGTCAGTTCAAAGAAGATCCCGATGCTTGGCTTCTGGTCGACAAGATCCTCGCTGAAGCTCAGTACCCGCAAACGAAATGTATTTCGACCCTTCTTCCTCGCCCTTCCCGTTGTCGCCTTCACAGCTAACTCTTCTTTAGACTTGGGTCTACAGGTCCTCGACAATGTCATTTCCACGCGATGGAAGGTTTTACCCAGGGATCAGTGTCAAGGTTGGTCTTACTCCCCCTTCTCCCGTCAGAGCGTTGTTGATTTGTTTCCCCCCTCTCTTCAGGTATCCGAAACTTCATCGTTCAGTTCATCATTCAGAGCTCAAGCTCCGATGAAGCCCTGCGTTCCAACAGGACGCTGCTCAACAAGCTCAACCTTGTCCTCATCTCGGTACTCAAACAAGAGTGGCCGCACAACTGGCCGGCCTTCATCAACGAAATAATCTCGTCCTGCCATGCAAACCTGTCCATCTGCGAGAACAACATGATTATCCTTCGTCTCCTTTCCGAAGAAGTTTTCGACTATTCTGCCGAGCAGATGACATCCACCAAGACGAGGAATCTTAAGCAGACCATGTGCGCCGAGTTTTCGCAGATCTTCCAGCTCTGCCAGGAGGTCCTCACCACGGCCGACCAGCCCAGCCTCGTCAAGGCGACGCTCGAGACGCTCCTCCGATTTTGCAACTGGATTCCTCTCGGCTACATCTTCGAGACGACTCTTATCGACACCTTACGCACCCGCTTTCTCTCCGTTCCCGAGTTTCGCAACATCACTCTGCAGTGCCTGACGGAAATCGGCGGTCTGCAGACGGGGGGTTCCGGCCCTGCAAACTCATATGACGAGCAGCTCATCAAGATGTTCACCGAGGTGCTCACCACCATCGCCGATATTATCCCCGTGTCTCTCGACCTGAAGAGCACGTACCCCTCCAGCAATTCTAGAGATCAGGAATTCGTCCAGAACTTGGCTCTTTTCCTCTGCAATTTCTTCGGAATGCATCTTAATGTACGTTTTTGCCTCGTCTGTAACGGGAACATATTGGCTGACGCGTTGAAAGCTCATCGAGAACCTCCCGAACCGAGACTTTCTCCTTCACGGGCACTACTACCTCATCAGAATATCCCAGATCGACGACCGCGAGATATTCAAGATCTGTCTTGACTACTGGCTCAAGCTCGTTCAGGAGCTGTACGAAGAAATGCAGCAGCTGCCCGTCACGGACCTGAACCCGCTCATGGCTGTCGGTGGTGGCATGTCGGGCAGCGGCGCGCCCAACCCTGCGCTGCTCATGAACTACCCTCTTCGAAAGCACAAGTACAACGAGATCCTGTCCAACCTTCGCGTCGTTATGATCGAGCGCATGGTTCGCCCAGAAGAAGTACTTATCGTGGAAAACGACGAGGGAGAAATCGTGCGCGAATTTGTCAAAGAGAGTGACACTGTACAGCTTTACAAGACCATCAGGGAGTGCCTCGTCTACCTGACCCATCTCGATGTCGTCGATACCGAGAATATCATGACGGAAAAGCTGGCCCGCCAGGTTGATGGCAGCGAGTGGTCCTGGCACAACTGCAACGTCCTTTGCTGGGCCATCGGGTCCATCTCGCTGGCAATGAACGAGGAGACGGAGAAGCGTTTCCTCGTGACCGTTATCAAGGATCTTCTCGGCCTGACTGAGATGAAACGCGGCAAAGACAATAAGGCGGTTGTCGCCAGCAATATCATGTATATCGTCGGCCAGTATCCACGCTTCCTGAAGGCTCACTGGAAGTTCCTGAAGACCGTCGTCAACAAACTTTTCGAGTTTATGCACGAGTCTCATGAAGGTAAGGATGGACATTCCCCGAAGCTGCGTTCGTCAAGCTGACCGATGCGCCAGGCGTTCAGGATATGGCTTGCGACACCTTCATCAAGATCGCCCGCCAGTGCAGACGGCACTTCGTTGCGCTCCAGCCTAGCGAGCAGGAGCCCTTCATCGAAGAGATAGTGCGGAACATGGGTAAGATCACCTGCGATCTCACTCCTCAGCAGGTGCACACTTTCTACGAGGCTTGCGGCTACATGGTGGCCGCTCAGGGCAACAAGCACCAGCAGGAGAGGCTTCTGTCCGACCTCATGAGCATCCCGAACGCTGCCTGGGATGAGATCATCAAGCAGGCGACCATGAACCCTTCGATCCTGCAGGACGCGGAGACTATCAAGGTGATAGGAAACATCATGAAGACGAACGTGTCGGCATGCACGTCGATAGGGCCCTACTTTTATCCTCAGATCGGGCGAATCTATCATGATATGCTGCAGATGTATCGCGCCACGAGCACACTCATCTCCGAGGCTGTCGCGCGAGACGGCGAAATGGCGACCAAGATGCCCAAGGTCCGGGGCTTGCGCACCATCAAGAAGGAGATCTTGAAGCTCATCGAGACGTATGTCGACAAGGCCGAGGATCTGCAGGCCGTCCGCGCTCAGATGGTGCCTCCGCTGCTGGACTCGGTCCTCATCGATTACAGCCGCAATGTGCCGGGGGCGCGGGACGCCGAAGTCTTGAAGGCAATGTCGACCATCATAACCAAGCTTTGCGTAAGACGGCCTTCTTCGTTCGATCAAGATGGAAAGGTGCTGATGTGTGACGTCCAGGCCTTGATGGAGGATCAAGTTCCGACCATCATGGAAAATGTCTTCGAATGCACGCTGGAGATGATCAACAAGGACTTCTCGGAGTTTCCGGAGCACCGCGTCGAGTTCTTCAACCTCTTGCGGGCCATCAACCTACATTGCTTCCCAGGTATGTTCTTCTCGATTGCAGCCCCTTCCTGGCACACGTACTGACATGGCGACGTAGCCCTCTTGAAGCTGGATAACAACCAGTTCAAGTTCGTCATCGATTCGTGCTCGTGGGCCTTCAAGCACGACAACCGAGACGTGGAGGCGGCCGGCTTGAACATGTGCTTGGAGCTGATCAACAACATCGCCGACAAGACGGACGTGGCCACAGCCAATGCCTTTTTCCAGCGCTTCTTCGTCACGATTCTGCAGGACCTCCTTTTCGTCGTGACGGACAGTGACCACAAAGCTGGCTTCAAGACCCAGTCGATGCTCCTGATGAAACTATTTTACTTTATCCATCCCGCCGACGGCACGCAGCCCAAGATCCAGGGCCCTATCTACACACCTGATCAGGCGCAACCGGGAACCAGCAATAGGGAGTTTCTCGGAAACTCTGTCGCGACGCTCCTACGCAACGCCTTCCCCAACCTGCAGCCGTAAGTGTTCCCCCGCTCAGCCTCTCTCATGTGTCGCAATCTGACCCCTTTCATCAATGGCAGGACGCAAGTCAACATCTTCGTCGAGGGTCTCTTTACCCTCAATACGCAATACGACAAGTTCCGACTGAATCTCCGAGACTTTTTGATTTCGCTTAAAGAGTTCGCAGGAGACAACGCCGAGCTCTTTATCGTGGAGAAGGAGCAACAAGAGCGTGACGCCAAGGCGGCTGATATGGAACGGCGCCAGAAGGTCGGAGGTCTCCTCAAGCCATCGGAGCTCGACGACGACGAGCTGTGACTTGGCCAGGAACTCAGAGCAGAGTTTGCTCCCCAGCACGAGGATACTCACCCCTCGGCCTACGACGGGAGCGGCGACGGCTGGGCGCTCTACGGCTTCTGAGCCCGGCCGTCGACGAGGAATCTGGGGCCGCGGCCACCACAGGTCAGGAACAACGTCGCATTCGATTCTCTTATCCGTAATGATACCAAGTCTAGACGGGCTATGGCGAGAGCTTCGGCAGGCAAGCCGCGTCACGTCTTGCCGAGTATCCAAATGCTCTCGTGAAAAGCCGGGAGGTTCAGGAGGGGTGGTCGGGAGAGGGAGACGTTGCCGCAAAGGGGTGGGCAAAGTTGTAGGCGTAGAAGCGGGCGAATACCGCAGGAAGGTGAATGAAAAGGAGACGAGAAAATAGGATTGATTAGTGGATTATTGTGCAGACGCAGAGTGTCGAGTGTCATACGTGGTGAAGACGATGAAGACTCGTATTGTAGCGAGAAAAGAGTGAGAGCCAAGGACGTGTGGAGTTGTCACATCTACTGTTACTTGGGGGATGACAGGATGTATCACGAACAGATGAATGTGTATGTTAGAGACAAAACGGTGCTGAGCCTTTGAATTCCTCTCTCTATTTAGATAGGCACCTTAATCTCTCTGTTTTGATCCCTCGTCTCATCTCTCTTTCCCGCTGCAACTGACGAACCGAGGGAGAAGTCAGAGTGAAGAAACGAGAGGCAACGCCAAAGCGGAAAGCAATCAATCGTCGAAACCGTGAAACTCGTCGTCGTCATCGTCGACGCCGGATGGTGCCTGGTTGCGTCTCCGCACCTGGTCGATGAGACGCTGCAGCTCAGACTCGCGGGCGAGCTCCTCGGATGACATCTCCGCCCTGCGCTGGGCGTCTCTCTTCCTGTGGCGTTTTTCGCGACGGAGGAGACGGGATTCGTCCTTTTCGTGTTTTCCGCTCCAGGATTCGGACGGTTTGCGCTTCCGGGACGTCTTCGAATTCTGCTGTCCTTCTTTCCCCCCTTCTTCTTGTTCCTGCAGGGCGGCTTTGCGGGCGGTTTCCCTCGCCACGTCCTTGTAGGCGAAGGCGTGCCAGTCGATATCAAGGCCTAGGAAGCGGTCGCCCTCCCAGTGACGGAGTTCGGGCATCTTGGGCATGCGGAGGAGGCCCCACGCTTCGGCTAGGTCGGGCCAGTCCAGGTCTGCGACGCGGAAGATGGAGGTTGCGTGGTGGGCGCCGTGGCTGCGGACCCAGCTCACGAAGGCGCGTTGGGCTTTGTCGTATAGGGCACGATCGGACTTTACGATGGAGCGGATGGTTTCCGTCGCGGCGGAGGCGTCGGAGGGGGATATGTCGAGGTCGAGGTCTGGGTCGAGCGGTAGGACGGGCGTCTTTCGTACTTCGAGGAAGCGTACGTAGTCTTCTTCGCGACCGGGATGTAGCATGACGACGGCCAGGCCTTTGCGGCCGGCGCGACCGGCTCTGCCGCTGCGGTGAATGAAGGCTTTGGGGTCGGAGGGGGGGTCAATCTGGACGACGAGGTCGACTTGAGGGATGTCGAGGCCGCGGGCGGCGAGGTCCGTCGTCAGGAGTATGGTGGGGGAGACGGATGAGAGGAAGCGGGTGAAGTTCTTGTCGCGTACCTTGGCCGGGTGTTTGCCGTGGAGACAGACGAGGGAGAAAGCTGGAGGGAGAAGAGCGGGGAGGACGTTTTGGAAGTAATCGACGGCGGCGCACGACGATAGGAAGACGATGCTGCGTTGAGGCGTCACGGGAAGCTGTTGCAGCAGACGGCACAGCGCGGGCAGCTTCTGGCTGGCCGGCTTGATGGTGTAAGTCATCTGCAGGCTGGCGGGGATCTTCCTTTCTTGGACGAGGCCGCCGTCTTTGATCCGGACCCTGACCTCGATTTTGACGGGATTGCGCAGGCCGACTCTGATGATCTCGGTCACGGCCTCGCCGACGCTGGCGCTGAACAGGCCGGTGCGTCTTTGCTTCGGTAGACGGGATATGATGCCCTGAAGATGCTGCTTGAAGCCAAGGTCGAGTAGCCGGTCGGCCTCGTCCAGGATGAGGAGGTCAAAGGACGACTGAGGACAGTGGACATGAGGCGAGGACAGCAGTTCGACGAGTCGTCCGGGCGAGGCGATGAGCAGATTCGGGCTGTGGCGCAAGAAGAAGGCTAGGTCCTGCGCAGGAGTGGTTGTGCCTCCGACGAGTAATTGGGGGATGACGACGGGATGCGACGTCAAAGGCCGCTTCTCGTCCGAGTCCAAGCACGGGAGAAGCTCAGCAGACGGCGGATGGAAGCGCAAGAGCGATATCAGAACCGTATGGATCTGAGCTGCCAATTCGCGCGTCGGGGAGACGATGATGGCGGCGACGTGATGGCGTTTGGGCGGCTCGTCGAGACGGAGTAGCCTCTGGACGGCGGGTATGAGATATGCCAGAGTCTTACCGCTGCCGGTGACGGCCTATACTTGGTGCCTTCTGTTAGAGAAGGGAGGCTCTTTTGAGAGAGAGAGAGAGAGAATGACGGGAGATCAGAAACGTGCCTCAACAACGACATCCTTGTTGCCCGCCAAGTGAGGAATCGTCGCTGCTTGAACAGGCGTCATCTGGGCGAACCCCATGGACGAGACGGCTTCGAGGATCCATTCGGCGAGGGGAGGCGTGAGGGCTGTCCAGGCGCGGGAGTCTTTTTTGCTTAACGGCACCATGATGGTAAAGGTGCGTATTGCCTACTATATATGCGTAGGTGTGTCGGCGAGTAAGCAGCTATGTATGTACATACATGTAAGTCGGCTATGACGAGGCCGTCCATGAAGAGGCTGATGGAGATGTAAGATGGATCTGGAGAAGGAAAAAAAAAAAGAAAAGACAGTTTACGAATACGATAACCACCCGCACCCCCACATGCTTACGTATGTCGACTCGAGGTTCCATCTTCGTCAGCAGCTCTAACCTCGCAACGTCATTTCAGAGCGCAGACCGGATCATCACTGCGTTTCTAAAGCCTCACAGCGCTGAAGCCTCATAGCGCAGTGATGCCCCAAACCTGACCCAAGGCACCTACAGATCTCAAGTTCTCTTCATAGTGTCCATCGCAGCAGTACAAACCTTCCGAAGGACGACGGGTCACCTCGTCAGGCCACCGAAGCTATGCCGCTGTGGGTAGAGCCAGCCGTGCTCGAATCTGATGATTCCGCTGACGAACAAGCGCCCAGACACTTGCTGGGCAAGAAATCGTGGAACGTTTACAACCCTGAGAATATCGCTCGCGTGCGCCGCGATGAGGCCATCGCCAAAGCCGCTGAAGAAGCCGAAGAGCAGCGCCAGCAGCAAATCGACTCCGAGCGCCGCCTTGCCATCTTGCGAGGCGAAGCACCTCCTCCCGTGGAAGCCACTCGCAATGACGAAGACGAGCCTGAAATTCCACGCCGTTTCAAAAAGAGCGAACCCGGACGCAAGAGAAAACGTCAAGGGGAGGACGACACCGATTTCGAACTGCGGCTCGCTAGGGAGAAGAATAGAGAGACGGAACGGTATGGCCAAGAAGTTCAGCGACGCGTCGCCTCGTCAGCGCCTATCGTCGATGGTGCAGGCCACATCGACCTCTTCGGCGATGATCGAAGCAGAGCACATGCGGAGAAGAACGCCGAGGTAGAAGCCGAATCGCGCAGAAAACAACAAGAGTACAGGGATCAGTACAGGATGCGTCTGGCCAGCGCCGCCGGCAAATATGGTGCCTCCAAACCGTGGTACTCGCAGCAGGATCTGGTGACCGCTACGACGGAAGTGCCGTACAAGGACGTCTGGGGCAAAGAGGACCCGCAACGGAAACAGAGAGAGGCGCAGAGGTTGGCGGCTGACGATCCGCTGGTGATTATGAAAAAGGGCGTCTCTCAGATTCGCGAGCTGAAGCGCGAGCGCCAGCGGAAGCAGCAGGAGCGGGATGAGGAGCTCAGGTCGTTTGAACGTGGTCAGCGGAGAGAGGATGCGCGCAGGCGGTCGCGCTCGCCGCGACGTCGACGTGATGATCGCGAGATGGCGTCGAGACCCGATCGCGAGACGAGGTCTAGCTACGACCGCCAGCCGAGATCTAACCATGACCGCGACACGACTTCCAGACACGAATACGAAAAGAGGTCTAGATACGACCACGACTCAACGTCTAGACACCACCGCGAGACGAGGTCAAGCTACGATCGCGACGCATCGTCTAGACACCACCGCAAGGAACAACAGGATCGCGAGCTGTCGCGTAGTAACGGGGAAAGCCGGTCTAGACATCACCGCCAACGATATGATGAATGAATGAAATCCAGACGAACAAGTGTATATAGCAGTAAATAGCCATACACAATGGTCCTCGGCTTCCGCCGCAGCCGACTTATCATCCGAAATCAGCCTGCTTCCACCCAAGGCAAGCGGATATCCACCGGCCGCATGTGCTCGTCGACCATGGCGACGATCTTGGGCACTGCCAGGGCCGTCAAGGCCTCCCGAAGACGTTTATACGTCTCCTCACTGAGCCCCTCCCTCCGATCGCAATAGATGTCCAAGCCCTCGTTGGTGAAGAGCGTAGGCGCGAACCAAGTAATTGCCCATCTCTCGACGCCGCCTCCGACCATCTCCTCCTCTCCCCAGCCCAGAACCTCCCAATGGCTGGAGACGAAGGACAGCCATCGCTTCCCGCGCCAATCCCAGCTAGCGCAACCACCTTCAGGACCGTCATCGACGGCCTGCGTGTCGACGCCCTCGACCGTTTTCCGCACGCCGTCGGATTTGACCGGCTCGTACTCCACTAGGTCATCTAGACGGGCGCGCCCACCCTCATCCTTGGAGGGCAGAGCCGAGTAGCGGATGCGGACGTTGCGCGCCTTTCGCCACATTGATAGCGTCGAGTGCGTTACCGCCCATGGCGTGCTGGTCAGCCATGGTATGGGTGGGCCGCCGCCGCCGCCGGATGGGCTCGAAGTGCTGTATCGCGTGGGCGGCTTCAGCTGGATCGACATGGTGGGGTCGAGTTGTCGAGGGTGGTGGAGGCTTTGGTTGGAGTGGATGCATGTCTTCAATTGTGACGAAACTGCCAAGGGAGAGGTGAGGGGCACGTGACATTTGAGGCTCCTCGGGCCGGGTAGACGACGTCAGAGGCGGCTCCCACTCTCACCCACTCACCAACTCGCTCACTCTTCATCTCTGTCTATACCCTCTACCCTCGCACTCCACCACTCACCAATTTCGCCCACGGCGTCTAGCACCTCTACGATGGAACCCGTACCCGAAGCCGACGACGTCGCCCAAGCAATGGGCTTCTCCTCCTTCGGCGGACCCTCCAAGAAGCGCTCCCACGACGACGCCTCCCCTCCGCCGCAGGCCTCCGCCCCGCCCGCCACCTTACCCCGTCGACCACCGGCCCCCGCCGCCCCCCCCAAGGAGAAGAATCCCAACTGGTACAAACGCCATTACGATCCCATGTCCAACGAGAATCCGTGGCTCGCTCTCGAAACTGCCTTGGGCCTCGAATCGACAGGCACGTGGTTGCCTTCCAACCAAAAGAGCAGCCACTAGTTTCAAAGCTTCCCAACTGCGCGGCCTTGGCTCTGTGACGAGCCGTTCTTCTTGCAATGGCTCAGGCCGAGAGATAGCTTATTTTGATCGCCTCGGTCCGATCCGCACCTAGGCCATATCACGTGATCACCCTCACCACCACCATACATACGCCAATATACCCCCTCGTGCGGTCAACATCCACACCACCGTTCTCTCCACCCGGCCTCTGCATGGTCCTGGTACGCGAGGCTACGGCACGTGCCTACTTTCTATGTCTACGGCTAGGGGTCTCTCACGCCCCGGCGTCTCGTCTAGACTACGTGTTGGAGCTTCGCACAACAAGAGATGGTGTTGTCGAACGGAAAAAAAAAGCACTGCGTTCCCGTCTTAACAGACACTATGCCGTGGCCTAATTGAAACAGAGTCGACCAATTCGAGAGGGTGTCCGCCTTCCCGCATCACCGCCGTTGCCCAAAGAAGTACCCCCTTGCCTTAGACGGCAAAGACGAGCTCGACAGATCCTTGAAAGCCAGCTTGCCTACCTCACAATTGGGTAGATTCTTCATCCAAAGAGGGCAATAGACTTCTTTCGCACCCCCCAAAGCCAGTACACCCCCTCCCTTGTAAGTCCCGGCACCAGCCGCACATGCATTTTTCTTCACACCGACCACACACCCCTCCTCTCTCCCCCTTTCCCACCCCCTGCAGACGCAAGGAACGCACATTTTTGACCCGTCGATCCAGTTCGTCCAATCATCACTCATGAAAAAAGGTTCATGTGAAGCGTTACCTGTCGGCAAGAGAGCCGTTCTCACCCCCGTCGAAGACAGGGGGGGTATGGCGATCTGCCGCCGTCTGCGGCGATCATGCAAGATTGCCGCGCAGACGTCGCTAAATTCAACGTCAAACCACACAGACGATCCAACTCGCACGTTTGTCAGAAAGCAATGGTCGTTAAAATATCAAGGGTAAGGGGTATCTGGTTGCACTGCCGGTATCTCAGAAATCGTCTCTCCTCTCTGCTTTTTCTTGCCTTGCTTTTTGTGGTTTTTCTCGTGAGTTTTTTGTAAGACCAGAAGCCGTAGGAAATGCGTCCATGTTAAATCAAGACCACAGACAGCCGATTTCAACACTCTGGAGATGGGTAGCGGGCGCGGGCCTTTGCGTACTCCTTGGGGTGCTTGCGAGAGGCCTTTGTCTGGAGCGAACTGCAGGTCAAGGTGATGAAGAGTCAGACAATGCGACGGTCAAGATGTCTATCTAAAGACTGACAAGGGCCAGTACGTACGAAACCTTCTTCTGAGTCCACTCGAGATCTCCACGGACCTCACGAGCGTCGCGAACGCCCTCGTTGAAGCGCTCACGCGTCTTGGCAAGGCGAGCCTGAGCCTGCTTCTGCAGTTCAAGGAGCTCGCGATGCTTGGCGTTGAGCTTTCCGGACCTTTTGATGGAACAAGTCAGCATGACAGTTGAGGGTTATTCACGAAGAAGACTACTGACGTCTGAGCCTGAACGGCCATGCTGCGGTCCAGGGGGATGGGGTTGAAGGAGTTGGCGAAGCGTTCCTGCATGTACTCCTGAAAGTCTACGCCGCTGGCGGAGGCGGTGCTGTCGTAGTCGCCGGCGGAGCAGCCCATGTAGCCGGACGAGGTGGCGGAGAAGCCGCTGTTGCCGTAGGAGCCAACGCCCGAGGCTGAGCTGTAAGAGTCATCGCACTCCGGGGGGGACATGGAGTACTGGCTGTAGGTGGGATACTGGTTACCCTTGGAGGGGACGGCCATTGGCATGGAGTAGGAGGCAGCAGAGTAGTGGCCGGACATGATGTGTGTGTGTGTGTGTGTGTGTGTGTGTGTGTGTGTGTGTTTGGTTGTGGGGGTGGGGGGGAGTAATTTAAGGGTGAGGTTATATGCAGAAAGGGGGTGTAGAAAGGGGGGAAGACAGTGATGAGACGAAGGGGATGTTGGAGATGGGAGAAGGGAGAAATGTGAGATGGAGGGAAGTTGGCTTCACAAGAGGTGGAAAGCGAAGACGGGAAGTGAGTATAGAATAAGGAGAAAGAATATAAAAGGAAGAGAGAGAAGAAGAGTCTCGTCCCGGAGGCAGAGACCCCATTTTATACTTGGGGAGAATTCGCCCGAGTGAAGAGAAGGGATGGAGGACAGCACGTGTGTAAGAGGGCATGTAGGACCCCGCTCGTATGTGAGAGGAAATCGGCGGCGAGGAAGACGACGATGATGGCGGGCTGCATGTGGTGGTGCCGGCGAGAGAGGCATACATACGTACGGGCGGCCGGCGTGGTGGAGCTCGGCCCTCCCGGGGGGAAAGGGGGAGGGGGGGGGAGGGGGAAAGGCCAGCTGGCGAAGGTCTCCGGGGTGGAGGGGGAGAAAGAGGAAGAGAGGATAAGGGGGGGGGTGTGGTGGTAGGATGTAGGAAGGAAGCAACTTGATCAGGGATGTTGAGAGGGAACACGACGAAGATACAGGAAGAAGAAAGGATGATATCAAAGATGGTGATGATGTGTGTGTGTTGTTGTTGCTGTCATCGTCGTCGGTGTCGTTGTTGGGTGGGAGGGAGGGGGAGTGTAGTTATCTGTCTAGTAGTAGACATGTGTAGGAAGGTAAGGTTGGCATCAGCATCATAAAGAGGTAGGTATGCAGAGATGTATGTATGTATGCAGAGATATGTATTTGTGTATGCAGCATATATAAAAGAAAGAATCTGTACAAGGAAGTTTCCGCGAATTGCCATTGTCAGAAGAGCATCCGTAATGCGTCGTCAATTCATAAGCCATGACATGTGTGTACCTACCTATGTACATTGACGGTAGGTAGAATAAGACGATGGCAAGGTTAGACAGAAGTCGGGAATTGGGCAACAATGGCTTGCGTCTTCTCGTAAGCAGACATACATACATTTCATGCCTACATACATACATGATAAAGTGGCAGATTTGGGGGCACAAAAAGAACACACACACACACACACGGCTGAAACAGACGAGGAAGGGGAAGTAAAGGGGGGGGGAAGGGGGGGGGGGGGGGGGGGGGGGGGGGGGGGGGGGGGGGGGAGAGAAGAGAGAGAGAGAGAGGAGAGAGAGAGAGAGAGAGAGAGAGAGAGAGAGAGACGCGGAGGAGAAGGGTTAAAGAGAGGCAGGAGGGAGCTGCAGCTGCCGCGGCGGGAAGAGCGCTGAAAGGTGACGGGATAATCGGATGACGGTGAAGGATGACGAGTGACGGGTGGCGAACGGATGGTGCGAGAAACTGAGAGAGACTGAGAGAGAGAGAGAACCTTCGCAAAAGAAAAAAAAAAGGCGCTTCGGCTTCGGGATGGATAATTTGGAGACAGCAATTGCAGATTCGCATATTACGGAGGTGGGCACTGGGTCGGTACCTCGGCCCCGAAAGCTGGATACAATGCTTCCTATCAGCGAATAGGGTGCGGAGGCCGCATAGAGTAATAGTGCACGGGTACTGCCCCAGCAAAGGTAGATGTCACTCGGAAAAACCCCCAAGACGGGACCGACGATGCCCAGGCCTGGCATCAGCATCGACCGGTCGAGGCATCGGGTCTAGGCCCTTTGCGCTACACACGTGTCAAGGGGACCGACGATTGGGTGGTTTGATTCGCCATGACGTGACGGATTGGATGCAACGGCCGACGTGGAGGTGGTACGGGCCGCCGCCGTGGTTTGGTTGACGCGCGGCTGCGAATGGGTCAAGGATGTGGCCCAGAATGGATAAGGATGGCCATGGCCGTCTCCTTGCAGGCACCGCAGGGTAGCCGCGGGTAAGACGGCGTCTCCCTTTCGTCGATTGGGGGTTTTCTCTACCTGTTCGTTTCTGCCCGGCGTTTCACTCTCTTTCTTTTCTTGCTCTCTCTGCCGTTGCTTTTTTTCCATCCTACATACAACATACATACATACATACGTGCATAGTTCCCCCCCCAATCCTTCTCTGCCGATCGACGGTCGTCAGCCGCCGCCGCCCTGCAGACTGGGTTGTTTCTGTTTCCAGTAGGGATATGTATGTATGGTCTTAACAATATAAGTACGACGTGCAACAGCAGCTTCTTTGAATTGAACTGCGCATCAATATTGCAAACTGAATGCATCTTAGCTTCATCAATAGCTTGTCATAACAACCCCCAACTCACCTGTCAGCCAGCCGGCTGCGGGGAGAGGGGGCCGTCCAGCCTCCAGGTACCCGAGCCCTGTAATTGTGCCCTGATAGTACTTCTTCGGGCTCTCCTCACTCGCACAGACGCGCACAGGAACAAGGACCCCCCCCTCTCTCTCTGCCCCCCAAAAGAAGGGCTCCATCCAACATCCGATCGTGTCTCTCCACCTCTGTTTTCATGCACCGACATCGTGACTCTCTTTTCCTTTTCCTTCTCTCTTTTTAAAACTGACCGCCGCCGGGTCCGTGCCGATCTGCGTTTATCTGTTTTGTTTGCCTCTTTCTCTCTCTCTCTCTCCTTCTCTCCCTCTCTCTCTCCATCTCACACTCTGACTCTCTTTACCTATCCATCTCTGCCCTTCCAAGAAACCTCTTCAACTCCACCTGTTCGTTTCAATCTTGTCGTACATTTATTGCTTTCTTTTCCCATTTCCCAGCTTTAACCTTCGCCCACAATCTTCAATTTCCCCTCCCCCCCCCGGCGAAAAACACACCATCACGGTCCACAGCTAGCAGCTGGCAGGGGAAAAAAACACACTCACATTCTTGCCTTCCCCCCCCCACCGCTTGTTTCTCTCCATTCCTCCTGTCGCCCGATTCCTTCTCGTCATTCGCTCCTACGGACTGAGACGCAATTCGCCAGCGTGCCACAGAAACTACTTACCTATACCGTCGAGACTCGCATCAGCCCCCTCTTCGAGTTTTCTTCGAGTCCTCTTTTGAGTCCTCTTTTGAGTCTCTTTTGAGTCGCCCCATCATCTGCAAGACTTCAACCTCCCTCCTTCTCCTCCTCATCCTCCAAAACACACTCCCGGCCCGACTGTTTGTTCGTCTTCGCTCGTAAAGCATCCTCGTCGGTGCTCTTTCGTCTCTGCTTCCTTCGCCTCTTCGGCCTGGCTCGAGCCATGGGCCGTCTCGCGCCCCTCGTCGCCATCGCCGTTTTGGCCTTCACACAAGCTGCCGCTCAAAGCCCAGATACACCGCCGTGCATTGTAAGTCAATCGGCCCTCGTTGTCCGGTCACTTCGGCTCACCTCGCAACCCAATAGCCAGCATGCGCCAACCAAGTGAGAGCCGACTTCGCCAAGTTGGGATGTCAGAATGCAGATGATGCCGCCTGCTTGTGCACCAAGGACAACTTCTCCTTCGGCGTCAGGGACTGTGGCGCTCACTGTGGTTCCAATGACGACAATGTCCGCCGCTTTCTTCTCGGATCCTTCTGTGCTGGTGAGAAAACCAGCCTCGTTTACTTGTATCCTCTCTCACTAAAGCCTACCAGGTGTCTTTTCAGCTCAGGCTTCGCCCACTGCCGCCTCATCAGTCACTCCCGCCGTTTCGAGCTCGCAGACTGTCTCCACTCAACCGTCGTCTACTTCGGTCGCATCTACCACGCAGCCGGCCTCGTCAACTTCGGCCGCCGTGTCATCAAGCGTGAGTTAGGGAACTGGTCCGCGAGTTTCGAATCGACTAACAAATTCAACAGTCGACGACTTCTGCCTCATCGACGTCCTCAGCGACGTCTTCGGCTGTGACCGCCGTACCGCCCAGTGGCACCTCTGTCGAAGCCGAAGCGAGTGGCTCGACGGGCGGCTCGTCGCAAGCCTCCGTTATCGGCATCGGTGTCGGCGTGGGCGCTGCCGTCGTCGCTATTGCAGGTGTCGTCATCTGTCTTATGCTGCGCAGCCGCAAAGAAAAACCACGGCAATCCATGGAAATATCCAAGCCGCTCCCTGGATCTGGCAGAGCCTACGCCGGCCGCGAACGCGGCTCATTTGAGAAGCACGGCAACGATATTGAAATGACGTCGCACCGCTACGAGGACATGGTTCCCCGCCAGCAGCCCAGAACCATGGTCTGACGGTGACCTGACGCTCTCGACATGCTCAGCACCCACGAGCAGGCTCTGGAGCGCGCCAGGATGCATCCTGGCACCTTTTTTTTCTTTTCTTTTGTCGGCATAAAACATACGCATCGAGGCCGTCCAGCATTTGCAAGGAGGCTGACTGACCGATGAGCACGGCCTGTGGGTAACAACGCCACACGGGCAGAGCTGGTGCTTCATCGACTCTTCGTTTCGTCCCTTTCCCGCCTTCCCCCTCCCCCGCATCTCGGAATAGACTCTGCTGGTCGACGTCCCGAGACATTTATTTTCCTTGTATTATATCCACCGACGCATTTCCTAACTTATACCCGGCGCAAGAGACGACGGAAAATTCGGAGCCTGTATCGCTTTGAGCTAGGTCGTACAGCTTGGTATTCAATGTACATTGATTTTTCTTTTTTTCTTCACATTCATCTTGCCGCGCCCTCTAAGTGACTACGCATGGCTTGATTATTATATCATGGCTCGGATCGTCCACGGCAGTCTACCAGGTGTAGTAGGGGCGCTGTCCGTGCAGAGGGCGGTCCGGCAGATGGACCCACGGTCCCTTGGCCGCCTCCTTGGCATCCTGCTCCTCGGTTTGCCGTATCCTCGTCTTCTCCTCCTTGAGCAGGACGCTGAAGCCTAGAACGTGGACGGTCAGCGTCGTGAAAAGTACGAGTCGGGGAGATGAGACGTACTCGTCTTTGGATGCACCAATAGGCAGCCACGCCCACGGGCCTTGTAATCCAATGATTTGTATATCGGCGTTCCTCTCCCGACCCATGACTGAGCGATGTAGATGCGAGTCGGGTCGGTAACGTCGATCCATTTCCCATCCTTGTTTCTCACCTTGCGCGGCTTCTGCAAGACCTCGCCCTTGACCCTGCCGAGGCCCATACCACGCTGGGCGACGGCGAGATCGCGGGCCTCCTCGAGGTAGTAGAGCATCTCCTTGGACATTTTCTTCTTGGACCAGCGCATTTGCAAAATGGCGTCATCGATGGTCTTGCCCGCGATTTGGCGCGATAGCATGACGAGCTTCTTCACGCTGGTAGGTAGGAAGGCGCTCTTGTGAAGGAGTTCCCTCTCCGTCATCTTGATTTTCTGCTTTCGCGTTATGTTATCCCTGCTACGAACCATCTGTATCACCTTTTTGCGATGCCAGCGCACGCGTCCGCGGGGGTTGGGATCCAACGTCATGGCCATGACCTCTTTCGTCTTGGGCACGGCGGACGATGCGGCGGCTTCAGATTCTGAGAACGATGATGGTGCTTCCCCAGCTTCGTCTTCGAAGATGGTGCTTTCCGACGTGCGTTGTAGCTGGTTATGACGGAACTCCGCTCTCTTCTGCGGGTCTTCGAGTTCGATGCCAACGGAATCCTCCAATATCCCACCCCGATTTTTCTTTCCGGGTGTCCAGGACCATTTCCTTAACTTATCGAGAGACCACTTGTTGCGACGTTGGATCATCGTTACCCCGGCGCAGCGGGCCATGACCGGCCGTGAACATGACGTGAGTGACTGGGCTGCTCCAGTTAGATCCGTACGATTTTTTTTGGTTTCTCGAGAGATGAAATTAGGGGACCCGGGGGCTGTGATTACCTGAGAGCGGTGCCAGCCGCCGTGCGGCCTGGCGGTAGCTCATTGTCGCTGTTGATGGTGATCGAACAACCTTTGGCTTATGCCCTGGTTGAGACTTCGACGTCGGCGGCTCAAGATGTAATTGAGTCACGTGAGGGAGTCGTGAGCTCGGCAGCAGCTCCCGTCCGTTCGAATGTTATCCACTATCGTTGATAGCACGTTATTTCACAGAGTTATAGTGGGACTAAGGCTCCGGTTGGTTGTCGGCTTCCGCGCTGCGGATGGTTAAATCATGGGTAATCCACGGTCATCTCACGTGCCAGAATGGGAGCTCCATCGGATAACAGAGCTACTCCATGGTCCGCTTGACATATCCCTCTCAATCAAGGCATCACGAGCAACTGTTGTCACCAGATTGAACAGACACGTCTGACACAATGGCTATCAAACCCATCACCGGTGTATGCTACCTCCTCGAGAAGAAGATCATTATTCGGCTTACTTACCCGGCTCCCTTAGATGCTGCGGAGACGCCTGGTGATGGACCTTGGTATCGGAATTGGTACGATCGACAGCTACTCCCTTGTGCCGAACTGAGCGACATGCCGAAATTTCATCCTCACGACGGAACGCGCTTTCGGCCATTAGCAATAAAGGAAGCTAACTTGATGGCGACGCAGGCACCGGCTTCGTCATGGCCAACGTCTTTTGGTAAGATGCGGGTGGCATGGGAAGAATCGCGAGCTTCCTGACACGCGATGCAGGTACGGCTTTCATGTTCCACGGGTCCGCGCCCGCGACAACTTTTACTTGAAGCTGGAAGAGGAGCGCGCCCTCGCTCGACAAAATTCCGCCGAATGACGGGTAAAAACGGTGGAGGCATCGGTTGCTGGCGACACGGGTTTCGGGTGGAAGTGGGATGCAGCAGCATGGTTGGCGAACACTTGCTGTATACACAAAAGACTTCGCTTCCGGTTTTTAATATTGGCGATACAGAAGTGCCGTGGCTTATGCAGAGAATTCTAGCCAGACACGGGACGGTCCAAGACTTTGGCGTCTTACAGATGTCACAGACGGAATTAAGTCTATCGATTGTGCGAAATTGCAAGGTTGCGGAAGAGATTAACCCCAATACTCAACAGCCTTATTGGATGGTATCATGACAGTAGCAATCCGAGTCGACGGACGAATGCCGACCGGATCACCGTCAGCTGTGCTTGTAGTCTACCGGCCTGAATAACGACAGACTTTGATTAGTCGTCGAGCCAGCTCGTAGACCACTGCAGCGGTGGCTTTGCCGTCCCGTCCTGTTTTGATGGATGGTGGTTCTCCCAGGCTGTCGTTTCAACGGTGAATGTGCCATTCTTGTCCTTGCATCTAACACACCCCCGCGCCCAAAGCGTCAGCCAGCAAAACTTTTTCCTCAGCAAACCAGTCGCAAGCAAACTACCTACCTGCGAAAGAAGCGCTCGACCGCCCTAAAGGTCAGGAACGAGTTCGGATCCCGGGAGATCTCGCCTTGTCTCCACTGCACAATTCGGAGGAGTTCGCAGGAGGTGAGATCGATTCGGCCGACCGTTGGATCGAGCTTCCGCCGTTTTCCTTCCCAATCGAGCTGGACGGTGGCGGGCAAAGCCGAAGCAGGGGATGAGTGGCAGGGGGGTGCCATTTCTCCCCCACCTTCTCCTCTGCTCTGCTCTCGGCAGAAAGCGATAAAAATCGGTGGCCGAGGTGGATGATGGAGGCGTCTCGGGGTAGGAGGTTGTTGGATGTTGAAGAGATGACGTTGAAGGAGGTGAATGATTTTCCGTTCCGGAGGGGAAGGAGAAGAAAGGGGATGGGGGCGCGATTCTCCCCTCCATCGTTGGATGCTAACGACGTGACAGGTTCTCGACAGCCTACGGCTTGCGCTGGCGACGCCGTCACGGATCAAGCCAACGCACTTGTCAGAGCTTGACGCCATCGCAGCGCGCCACTACCGCGACACACAATCGCCGACATTGGCTCTGACGGGCCGCAGCCTCCCTCTCATCTACAAGATTGTGTCGACGCTTGTGTCTGCGCCATGGCACTACGCGGTGCTGGTAGTCGATGTAGACGGTAGCTTTGACGCGACTCGTCTGACATTATCATGCGACGACGATGACCTGGCTCACGTCTACGTGCAGAGACCGGAAGACGACGGAGATGAAGAGGAAGAACAAGACGACGCTGACTCTGTTCGAGACCTCGTCGTCTCTGCCCAGCGCTTCATGCTGTATGAAGCCCCCGCCAGCTCGTCTCGTCACTGGTGGGGCACCGTCGTCGTCGGCGGCGGCCGGTCCGGAGGCCTCGCTGGCCTGGTCGATGTCGTCGCCGGTTTCAATGGCTGGTTGCACATAGAGCGTCAAGTCGTCGTCCCGCCTTATCCACCAAACTTGGACTTAGATGAGGCTCTGGCTCAGCGCGAAGAGAGACAAAGGCTCGTCGACGCCGCAGCATGGACGGCTTCTTCTTCATGGGGTGACTTTGTATTTTCCGAGGGTCGATGAGCCGGCTGTGGATCTTGATTGACTCCTTCATTAACCCCCTTGTTTTTCCTGACTCAATTCGGCTGGTTCTCCGTTGTCACTATCTTTGACTCAGTTTGGATGGATGACAAGGTTCGGCGAAGCATTAGCGGTTTGGACGTCTTCCCTGCGGCGCAATTGGATGTTGGTCAGAATCTGCCTTGCGTACGTACGCAAGTGGATGCATGCATATGCGTACCTTTGCGTGTCTCAAGGAGCACCTCCATTGTAAAACGGGTATGGCGAAACCTGTTACACCCGCCTTCGGGTGCCTTCATTTGGCGACGGACGGTTGGGCTGGCGGTGTAGAGGACTTGACGTCATGCAGATGGAAGTGTTTGTTGATATCATTTCAGGGGAGCAGATTCCTTCTACTGTAATGTAATGACGCGTTGTGATGAATGTTGATCATGACCTAATGACATGCTGTTCACTTGATTGGCATGTATGAGACGTTGTAAACAGAACGTGGTAATCAAAAAGGATGATCAATTAAGAAGCAGTTTTATAGACTTTTAAATGTACTCGCGCTTCTATCTCTTGGGGCGTGAACATATCGCCGGTTGACTTGACTCGGTCCGGCCACGCCAATACGTACTAATCCGGCATCGCCGAGAAATGAAGAAAGAAGAAGAAGAAAAACAACTGAATCGCGCTTCATCCTTCGCCAGTTATGCGTGCATAAGCGTCGTAGAAAGCATGGGAGGACGCTATCGTGCTCCCATTCATTGGGTCGTAGAATTTCAGACAGGCAGCATGGTATTCTCCTCGAGTTCAGCCTCACCGTCCATCACCTTTTCCTTCAAAGATGAGGCGACCTTTTTCCGCATCTCGCGCTGAATGCCAAGGTTCACAGCCTCAAGGACATCGTTGACGGTGGCACGGGGCTTGTAAGCCGGCTCCGTACCATCTTGGTAAACGCCCGTCTTGACGAGGATGCTGAACCACTCGTTGTCTACTTTGGCGTCGACGGCATTGGTGCCTCGAATGTCACTCTCCGGCGTGTCACCGACGAAGTAGACCGTCTTGGGCGCTTCTGTCAATCCGTGCTGATCATACCGCCATTGGCTCATCAACCGCGAGGCGAACTCGAAGGTCGAGACTTGAGGCTTGCCGAAGGCGTGGGTGCGTAGCTTGCCGGTGCCGTGTGTCAGATCCTCAAAGGTTACCTCGAACATGCGGCGTAGAGCTCCCATGCCGATGCGGACGTGCTCGTGGGCGGCGGACCAGACGACGTCGTTGTGGGAGAAGTAAAAGGGGGGACCCTCTGTGAACGTTTCACTTCGCGTACCCAGACGTCCGCCGACTGACATGGCGAGGTCCAGCATGATTTGGATATCACTGCCCCAGTCTCTGCTGTCGGCGAAGACGAAGACTGCGTCGACGGTGACGCCCGTGAGGTCACGAGAGGGGGAAGAGCTGGAGATGACTTCGAGCTGACGGAAGGGCGTCGTGGCGGCGTCGTGCCGTATTATGTCGCCGGGGGTAAGGACTGTCTTGAAGCCATAACCTTCGGCTACTTGCTTGCACTTTTCTCCCTCGCCGCCGACGATGAGGACGGTCTCATAGCGGCTGGCCATCTCCCGCATGGGAGTGTGGCCGCAGATGAATTGACCGGGTTGAATGGGTCGCTGAAGCTGTTCAGAAAGGTCACGACATCTCTCTTCTTCAAACTTGCCGCCGCCGTTTGTGAGGAAGATGTGAGGGCTATAACACAAGCAATCAGTATTCCGGATGTGTCAACAGAGAAATCCAGTTGCCAACTTACATCTGAATATTGTATTCGTTACCGCCGTTGAGCACCTTCATAGCCTCAATGGCCTCCGGTATGGGCTTTCCTCCGCGGACGAGAACGCCATCGATGTCAAAGGCAAAGGCAAACGAGTCTGCCACGGAGATGGGGACGATTGGAGAGCCGGGAGTCGGGATGCTTCCTTCGCTGGGGGTGGACGACAGTTCAGGAGAGCTGGGGGCGGAATCAGAGGAGACGATGGGCTCGACGTCAAGTGGAGCGTCATGATTTTCTGATTGCAGAGACATGACGTTTGAGAGAGATTGAGAGAAGAAATGTAGAGTTCAGTGATAGATATTGATCTGTCTTGCCTTGCCTATTCACTTCAGGTAGTTCTTAGGGCAGGATAGTTGTGTAGGATGATGGATAAGGCTACCGTTTCTGGACGGTGGGAAAGGCCACATTTATAGAGAGCCAATGACGTTTCTCATGATTTCATTCGATCCCCCTATTCCTGCGTGTATCCTCTTTTTCCTCTGATTTCATCTGTAACGACGGTCAAGGCCCGTAGCCGTGTTGATCAGGGAAAGAAAACAGGAGAAAAGGGGGGTTAGGGGGGGGTGTGTCTAGGCGAGTGATGGAGCTGATCGGAAGTCTATTAAGCAGGTCATTACTTTCTTCAGCGTCACAGCACAGATGGTTTTTTTAAAGAATGATTGAGAGATGACAAGGGGGGGGAAGCATGAGGCTGGATTACATGGTAGGACCGGAGTGGAAGACGCCATCTAGTTCCGGACACAGTGTCTGCGTGACAGGGAGAACAGCCGAGTTCACACTGTACATCCCGGCATGCGCGACATCTCTGCAGCGAAACTGAAGAAGAACGACCGTTTTGTCTAACAGTAACAGATACGGCAGATGAAAGATTCAGTGCCTGCCTACCTCGGTACTAAGTAAAAAGGGGGGAAAGGAGGGAACAGGGGGGGGAGAGGAGGGGAGGGGAGGGGGTGCATAACGACTCTCATAGCCCGATGACGCAACAATGGTGACGCCTTATCGGTGAAACGGCCATAACGTCACCGTTTCCCATTCGATAGACCTCGTAACGGGACGATAGACCCTTGGATAACGGGATCGTCGGACGCTCGGCAGGTACCGACCGATTCAATGACTCGATTTGCTTTTTGCAGGCCTGTATCAGCTAGTCATAGTGTGGTTTGATCCAGATGGGCTGAACTGCCTGCCTGTCTACCTACATGCTTGCCATACATACATGGCTCACCCCATCTACACCCATATCCACGCCCATCTACGCCCCTACACCCACCCCTGACCTGCCTACCTACCTACACCCATACAAACCCTGTAACCTCATCGTCAAAAAGTGAGATTTCCCGGCAACGTCTCGAAAGCCAATGTGGGTATCTCTCCTTTTCCCTTTACGTGTCGACGTTTTTTCTTTCTTTCCTTTCCGCGAGATAATTTTAGACCGAACTCCCTCGGCACGAAAACTCGTTCAACGGCCCGGCTGCAGAAGAAGCGTTGAAACGGTTTCCCCGTTCGTCGCCTTCTGTCCATCGGCGTTTCAACCACGTCAGTCAGCCTTTGGATTCTGCTGCTTGCTTCCTGACCCGGGCCGAGATGGATGGCACGCCTATGATGCTGCGGCAGATCGAGGCCTATCTGTTGAGCTGCCCCTAATTTCTAAGCTATTCCGATTCCTCAAGTGTCACTCTTCCGATTAGGGGTTTTTTTCTTTCCCCTACGTGTGTCTGAATAAGAAGCTTTGCTGCGGTCGTCGAGCGTCGTACGTCACCCGATCTATGTAGTAGAACTAGATGGCCTGATTTTCCTAGCCCGTCCCCTTAGGCTGTTCGTTGACGACTCGACATCGGCCGGGAGCTAAGGTGGTTCGCTATCACTTGATGGCTGTGGACAGCCGGAGGAAACTAATCCCATGAGAGTAGGACGAACAGGCTGCCACCTCGGTAGCAGAACATACTAGTAGATGCTGCGGAAAAAAAAAGGGAGCCTTGTCAAGTCCGGCAGAGATGGACTGCGATACGGTCGAAATACCTACGCTCTCCTAGATCAGCCTCTTCCACTTCCTCACTCCAGAGTCAGATGCTGTAGAACCACGGTAGTCAGGGCACATAGTCTTGTTCGTGCATTCCTAATTCACACAGACTCAGAAATCTCTGAGCATAAGCGGTCGCGCTATACTTTTTTAATCATCACGGCGAAGTCATGGTGTCGCTACTGGTCACCGGAATCGTCTTAAGCAATTTGTCACGTGGCAGACTCTCTGTAGAAGGCTAGAGCCGGATCCGACTCTTACAGCTCTTATGCGGGTAAGATTTACCAATGGACTGCTCATGAGTACAAATTCGTGGTAATTCATCTGTCTTGTAATCTTGTTCACGGGGATCGCAGACAGCTCCTCACGTACCTACCCGAACGATTTCTAAGACACGCTTATCGAGAGACCCGACCGAAAGGTTTATCCAAGTGTTAAGACTGAGGCAAATCTGACCATGAAACTTCGCTTCTTTAAGCAGCAGCCCGTGGTTAGCCAAGGCGAAGATGACATCGTTGGGGGTTTCTGCTTAAGGGGAACATCTCAGATACTGAGGAACACCTCCCATTATACGCATATAATGCATTCGAGGGGTAAAGACTGTGGTCAAGAATCAGCTCGACAATGGATCTTTGAAGCTTCTCATCAATTGTGATGATGCGACAGCGTTCAAGGACGACGTCTTTCCCAACGACAGTTGACGTATCTCCTGTCGCGAAATTGTCGACAAAGCGACCAAGTAAAGACCATCCGGCAGAAATTCCAGTCTCTCGAAAGGCAAACATCTGACTATTCGAAGTAAAGTGCCGTGAATTTGACTTTCAGATCGCGGTCGTGACACAAACCCGATACGACTTCATCTTCGTAGTCCAGTAGTACGTGCAGGCAAACGTCCCAACTCTATGGTACTTCGGCCCTCAGGTAGGACGAGTTTTGGTACATGTCATGTTTGCTCATGAAATGGAAGCTCACTCCTGTCTTTAGCTACTGCTCATCCGGTTCGATAAGACAGTCTAGAAGTTCGATTGAGGGGAAAGAGCTGGATTTAAAAGTGAGGTTGGGACATGGCCTACTTGCTACTCAACAGCCGCCCGACCGCCAGTTGCCAGGCCGGCCTTCAGAGCGGGGGGGAAACGATCGTAGCTTTAGAGCATGAGGGTTTACCGTTATGTTGGCCTTTTTCTTTCTGAAACACGAGAATCATGGTGGATGATTCTGACGACGGGAAGACTAGCGAGTTCGCGATGATCAGCCACACCGGCGTTGTCATCGCAGGAGACCTATTACGCTTCTTGACAAAACAATAGCAGCAACTATGACGAGGGAAACCTAAAGCACCGTCATCAGCTTTTTATGCCGCGCGTGTTTCGATGATGTCAGTGCGTTTTTATATATCAAAGCTGCCATGAAGCATCTCACATACAGAACAGCAGTCCAGTAAAAGGCCACGTCTCTAACTCAATCGCGATCCTAAGACTGTCTCCATTGTTTATTTATGTGAATAGAGAGTGAAGCCCAGCCTGGCACAGCCAATGAAGAGCTCTTCATTCAGGGAGGGCAACTTCGTACAAGAGACATACTAGAGTCAACATTGGTCCTCTTCAGGAGGCTCTACGCTGCTCTTGGAAGACAAAGGCAGAAAGAAAGGAGTGAATCACGCGGACATGTGACCAGAACGACAATTAATTACTAACTTATCGCCGTCGCAGCTCGCTCTTATGGTGAAAGATGAACCAATCGCTGGCGACATGCGACGGATGGGCTCATCTCACGTCAGCTACGGGGAAATCGACAGTCTTCAACCGTGCCGCACGTGGGATTGCCATACTAAAAGAGGTCGAGGGCCACGACGTCTATGGCGGACAGTCTTCCAGGCCCGCTCCACGACTTGACGTTGGCAACTTGATGGCTGACAGGCAGAGCAGGGATGATGACGGGACATGGTCACATGAAGACGATATGTGGTAGGTAGGTATGTATGCGAGGGAGAGATACGATAGGTCGAGCCTCGGGTCATCAAATCGGCCGTAGAGCGCCACGTTTGTTGGCCGGGCGGGCGAGTGGCGAGGAGATCAAGGAGCTGAAGAAGGACGAGGGGAGCGCACGGGCGGGGGAGACGGGCGAGTCGGGGGGAAGAGGGGGGGGGGGGGGGGCTTCGTAATCCGTGCACGGGGCTCCAGGCTTCAAAGCCAGGCAACGTCGGGAGGAGGCGGATAGGGGAAGAGGGGGTTTCCAGAGACAAACACAGGTAGTGAGAGAGAGAGAGAGAGAGAAAGACGGATATAAAGAGAGAGAGAGAGATGATTAATACAAAAGAAAAAAAGACTAATATACTCGACCGCTCGTTCCTTTCATTTGAGATTAATCTGATGCAGCAGAAAAACGGCGCAAATTTGGCACGTACAGAGTCCGTACATACAGCCTCTACACCTCCAGTATCCGAACCAAGGTAAAGTCTGTGCTCATCTCTGCATGAGTGCTACCTCTGTTGCAGCTTTCCAGCATCAGCCTGCACAAGTACCTTTAGAGGGTGGATTGCCCATCGTCAACCTGTTAGCTTGCTGCTCCGGGCTTCAGCTCGCTCCACCACCTTCTTCACCCTCTCACTCTCTCACTCTCTCTCTCTTCTCTCTTCCCTTCTCCCCCCCCTCCCCCTCCTTCCCCTTCCCTATCATTTAGCGAGACAGAGAAAGAAGAGGAAGAAAAGTGCTCTTTCGCGTCGCACGGCGCAAATATCGCGCAAACATGGGCAGCTTTTACACGTTCAGATGGTACGTGCATTTTCTCTCTTGTCTCTTTCTCTCCCTCTTTTTTTTTCTCTCTCGCCCGCGCGCGCCACTGACTGACTCTGCTTCTATCGCGCACCGTGGCGATCGGCTGACATCCTTTCTTAATTAATCTTAGGGAGCACCCTGCGGATTCCGTCCGTGTGACCGGCGACTTCGACGGCTGGACGAAATCCGTACAGCTGGACAAGACAGATAACGGCATCTTCGAAAAGCGCGTACAGCTCAATGACGAAAAGAGCTCAAAGATCTATTACAAGGTAAGCTCCATCTTCTTTCCTTTCCTCTCTTATTGTTACCTACTCCTACAATACATACCTACTCTTCCCGTGGAAGCTTGGTGAAGCTCGGCGGCGGCGGTGGCGGTGACTCAATCGAGCTTAGTCAGTCTCTCTGGCTGCCCGGTTGCATCCATCCTGGCCTGGGTCACCCCCACCCGTCGGCCCGCCTACGTCTGCCAGTACCACCACCACCACCACCCTACCTCTGCTGCTAGAGTAGCTGCTAGGTAGCTGGTTCACTGGCACTGGCGGCGCCGCGCTCCCTGAAGCCCGCTGTGCTGCCTTTTTTCCCACGCACTGGCCAATTCCGGGCCCCGCTCCACAACAACACACAAATACCTCCCACATATGTACCACATACATACCTGCATGCCTACGCCCGTGCTTCTCAGCCTCCACGTCAGCATCCCATCTCATTAACGTCGTCGTCTTACCCTCTCTATCTACAGTTTGTCGTCGACAGTCAGTGGACCATCAATCAATCCTCGCCGCACGAGGCCGACAGCGACGGAAACGTCAATAATTACATCACTCGCGACGAAATCGACGAAATGGCCGGCAAGAAGAACAAGCAGAAGAGACAGTCGGCCAACAAGGCATCGTCGTCTGACGAGCGCCTGCCATCTCGAGCTGCTGCCTCCTCCTCCAACCCGGGCTCTGCCCCCGACGAGACGCCCACCGTCGGCCCGGGAGGTTTTCCTGCCACCCCGACCACTGAAGACGTCTCCGTCAACCCGATGCCGGCTGCTCCTGGCGCCGTGAATCCTGCTCCTGGTGCCGCTTCCGGCAAATCCATCAACGAACACGTCAAGCTCGACAAGGACTCGTACGAAAAGAGCGACGCTCTGCCTTCAGACACTGTCGGCATCGATCCGAAGCCTGCCGCTCCTGGCGCGGTCAATCCCCCTCAGGGCGACAAAACCCCCCAGTCTGCATCCGCCATCAACGACAACGTCAAGCTCGACAAGGGTTCGTATGAGAAGAGTGACGCCATGCCCTCGAACACCGTCGGTATCAACCCAATGCCCGCTGCTCCCGGTGCCGTTAACCCCGTCCACCTGGCCCCGGGCGAGAAAATCCCTCCGTCGGCATCCTCCATCGACGACCACGTCAAGCTCGACAAGGACTCATACGAGAGGAGTGACGCCCTACCCGGCGTCGACACCCAGAGCAAGATGCCACCTGTCTCCAAGAACCTCATCCCAGAGTCGAGCCTCCCTATGGGCCAGGGCAATGACGCCAACATCAATTCCGTCGGCCCTGGCGCCACCACCGCCGCCCTTGCTGGCGCCGTCCCCCTCGAAAAGGACAAGAATTCGGCCAACATTAGCTCGGTCGGTCCTGACGCCACCACTACCGGCCTTGCTGGAGCTGTTCCCAAAGAGGACAAGTCGCACAACATTAGCTCGGTCGGCCCCGACGCCACTACCGCTGGTCTCGCCGGAGCCGTCCCCAAGGACGCCCAGGTGCCTGAGATAGTCAAGAAGAGCCAGGCCGAAGCTGGCGTGTCTCCAGAGGCTTCCGGCGTGCCCCGAGAGGTCGCTGAAAAGTCAATGGTCGAGCAGCAGCTCAAGCAGGAGCATGTGCCCGACGTGGTCAAGAGGAGCCAGGCCGAAGCCGGCGTTTCGCCGGAGGCTTCCGGCGTGCCCCGAGAGGTCGCGGAAAAGTCCATGGTCGAGCAGCAGCTCAAGGAGGAGCATGTGCCGGACATGGTAAAGAAGAGCCAATCCGAAGCCGGCTTTGCGCCCGAGGCCTCCGCCGTACCTCGAGAGGTCATGGAAAAGTCACAGGTCGAGAAGGAGCTACAGGAAAAGGTTCCCGTGTCTCCCGTCACGTCCCAAGATCCTTCCAGCTCGGCTGCCGGTGCGGCCGGTGCGGGCGCTGCTGCCGGCACTGCCGTCGCCGCCGGCGGCGCCGGCGCTACGGGCTCCGCGGCCGCCAAGGATACCGCCGGAGCCGCCAAAGATTCGCTGCCCGAGCGATCTGCGACGGACGATACCGACTTGAGGACTGCCGTCAACAATGTAGCCGACAAGCATATCAACGATTCTTCGCCTCATCCGTCGCCCAAGAAGTCGACCGACCCTGCCCAGAACGTGGCGGGCGGTACTTCTCGAGATGATACCCTAAGCAAGTCCGGCGGCGCCCAGGACTCGACTTCTGCTGCCGGCAAGGCCTCTGAGACGCCTTCTGGCGTCAAGCAGGGCGAGTCCGACTTGAGCAAGCCGGCTGTCGGCGGTTCCAGCTCGCTGCAGCCCGCAGCGGGCGATGCGAGCAGGCCAGCCGACGGCAAGGCGTCCGAGAGCCTCGCCGCTGAGAACCAGACAGGCAAGGGGAAAGACACCACTTCCCAGCCCCAGCTGGGTGCGGCTGAAGGCAGCTCGGCGGCAGAAGATGCTGGTCGCAAGTCGGAGGCCTCCAAAGCAAAGCTGGGCGAGGACTCTACGGGTTCGCCCGCCGGTGAGACGGCCGGTGCCCCTACGAACGGTTCCGGGACGAAGCCCTCCGGGTCCGGGGACAGCCCGGCGGAGGCGACGCCAGAGAAGAAGAAGAAGAACCGGCTGAGCACCATCTTCTCTAAGCTCAAGCACAAGCTTTCGGACAAGAACTGAGGCCGGATCGGACACTGGGTGGGAGGCTGACGGGTGGTGCCGTTTCCAGTAAATGTCTTTGGTTTTGTGTGACTTCGTTTCCGTGCCGAATGATTCCCCGAATTCCATGCAATGGGAGAGAGAAACAGGTCAGAATGGCTGGTCGCATATTCTAGGTAATGCAGCATCGCTTCCGGAGCTGTCGTTCTGCTTTTGTCGTCTTTTCTTGGTCCGTGGACAGTTTGCTGCCATTGTCTGAGGTCCGTCCGCTGAGAGGTTTTGGCCTGTCGTACGACGGAGTAAGGGGATGATGAAGGCATAAGGACTGTACGAATACAGTTGGTTGAATAGGCAGGTAGGTAGGCAGCAGAGGATAGCAGATAGTGTTAATAAAGGGGGCCTTCACGAGCCCGGCAGAGACGGAACGGAGACGATAGAGAGTTGCGTGACTGTCTAGAACTACACCGTAGCGGAAGAGTAGGGGCCTCCCTGCCCAACCCGTATAATTCTCCAGTGGGTATTTCCACGCATACCCTACAGTTCAACTCAGACCACCACGTGAATATCTGTGATTACTCATCGTAGACTCCGCTGCAGTCAGTACATCATACAGACCTGCTTCTCGTCCGCTCTGACTCGCCTCCTTTCCGTGTTCAACTAGGGGTCCGTCCCATTAGGACCCCCCCCTCTCCCTCTATCATCCTCTTATTCTCCCTTATCGCTTCTCTATCTCTGTGCGAGACGGAGCAGTCGCTCGTCTCTAGGTGGACGCGTTGAAGCTGTCGCTGCTGGCGGCATCGTGGCCGAGACGCTGTGCACCCGCGTGCTCCCTTCAACGGGCGGCAAAGGGGCACCGAATGAGGCAATTTGGCAGCCTCACCGCCTCCTCCGACGAACTCATCGCCCCTTCCGCTGTCGGACATGAACCCGTCCAGCGGCGTCGTGGGGAAGTCCCTCCCGGCGTCGTCGAGTCATCCAACGGCCGTCCAAGCGGGGCCGTCGACTTCGAGCTTCGAGTCGGCGCGACGGCCGAATCAGCCCGGGCCTGGGACCTCTCAGCCGACGCCGAGAAAGGGACAGACTTCTCGGAAGCAGCATAAAAACCAGCGCCGGCCGGGGACTGGCCCGAGGCCGAGCAGCCATCTTGATGAGGACGACGCCATGGCGGAGATGCGGGCTCTGAGGAACCCTTCGAGCCGACGTGGTCAGACTTCCATAACGCATCTTTTGAGCTACGCACCGCCGAGACCGTTCCTGGCTCATGGTCATTCTCACCATCCGCGGTCCTATCGTCGTCACCCCGCGTGGGGTCCGGGCTATGCGGCCGACAAGTCAAGATATGTCCACGCCAACTATCGCTTCGTCGTCTCTCCCGATGCTACGTACTCGAATCATGCGGCCGATGCCGACCTGCTCTTGGATTGGCTCAATGTGATGCAAATTGTAGCATCGGCCGAGTCGCAGTCGACGTCGTGCCCCATCTGCCTCTCGGAGCCCGTGGCGCCCCGCATGGCCAAGTGCGGTCACATTTTCTGTCTGCCGTGCCTCATCAGGTTCATGCACTCAAATTCCGGCCCTGACGAGCCTAAGTCGGTCCGAGGTGCCAGGTGGAAGAAGTGCCCGATCTGTGAAGACAGCGTCTACCTGCACGAGGTGCGGCCCGTGCGCTTCTATTCGGGCCAGGAAAGCTCTCTGCCTCGGGTCGAAGACGACGTTGTTCTCCGTCTCATGGCCAGGAATGCCAATTCGACTCTCGCTCTGCCCTGGGAGGGGGGCGCCGATGTCCTGAACTCGGGCGAGGATGTCCCGTGGCACTATGCGGCCAACGTCATGGACTATGCTCGCATCATGCTAGGTACGGCCGAGTACATGGACGGCCAGTACGAACAAGAGTCGACGGCCTTGCTGGAGCAGGAAAAGGAAGACGAGACCATGTTCGGCCAGGACGGCGAGTGGACTCAAAAGGCCATCAAGGCCATCGAGGCCGCCAAGAAAAGGACAGAAGGTGCTACCGCCCAGGTTACAGCGCCAGTGCAGAAGCCGTCCAAGCAACCGGCATCGGCAGACTTTTACTTTTACAGCTCGCCGCCGCACCTATACCTGTCGCCTCTGGATATCCGTATCCTCAAGACCAAGTACGGAGCCTTTTCCAATTTTCCTTCGACGCTGTTGCCCCGCGTGGAGCACATCTCTACAGGTCACGTCGTTGACGATGCGCTGCGCAAACGGGCCAAGTACCTCGGCCATCTTCCCTATGGATGCGTCATCAGCTTTCTCGAATGTGACTGGACGGATATCGTACCGGCCGAGACGCTGGCGTCATTTTCGGAAGAGATTGAGAGGCGCCGCAAGCGCAACCGCGACAAGGCCGCCGAGGAGGAGCGCGAGCGACTGCAAGCGGAACGGCTCGAGGCCGCCATGCTGCGAGGCTCGCTAGGGACGAGAAGAGCGGCAGCTCCGGTCGAGGAGGATACGGTGCCAGTCATGGACTTCTCCGAGTTCCAGCCGCTGACCGGGCAGTCCGGCACGACGCCGCCGGACCCGCGACCCGGGTTCGCCACCTTGGCCTCCATGTCGACGAGCCCCTCGACGCAGCGGACGGTGTGGGGCACCCGAGCCGTGCCGGCGTCGCCCGAGCTTGAGCCGTCGCAGCCGAGCGGAACTGTCGATGACGGATGGCTCAAGGACGAGGAGCTGCTTGACACGGCTGAGCTAGCGATGCAGATAGAGGCCATGGAGATGGCCGACAGCGGGCCTGCGGGTGGCGACACTCCGGCTGTCACGGGGAAGAAGGGCAAGAAAAAGAAGCAGAAGATTACGCTGATGAGCACGGGCGGGCGGAGAGGTAACTGAATTGGGAGGAGGAGGAGGAGGAGGAGGAGGAGGAAAGGACCGCGATTCCTGCATCGGGTCTCGCCTGTTTCGAGACGAGAAGGCGGGTACGGAGTTACAAGGGGATCTGCTAGGGACGTCTCTTCTATACTTTCTAACGCAGCTTTGTAAAGGCGGAGAAAGGCCTGGAGTAACAGCGTATGTTGAGAGAAGCGAAGGATGCGATTTCACTGCGACTGAACCTTGGCTGGTCGTGATGGCTCTACTCGTTAAAAGAGCTGCTTCAGGGGACGCCTGTTCTGCTTACCTTAGTAGGTACTGATCACGAATCACCGCATGGCGTCACGCTCAGTTAAGCAGGCGGTGAGAGCGAGCCCCACACATTTTACAGCCTCTTCAGCAAAATATGCATGTAAGCGAGGATCTTTCGCGGGGGCAAAAACCAAAGAAAAAAAAATAACCACCAGGAAAAGATCCTTGGGCTTTTAACAGCCACCAGAAAGGAGCGATTTACGAAAAATGATGGAAACATCGCCATCGCTGACATCGACATCGCATACGCTGTCGGCCTTGCCGCCGCCGCCGAGGACAGGCGGTCCCGCGGGGCTGATGGCGGCGCCAGACGGGCTGCTATCAAGCCTGAGGCCGGGGAACCGGCATGCGTTTTTGAAGCCGAGCGCGACGATACCGAGCGATTCGCTGCGGGTGGTGAAAGAGACGCTGGAAGGGTTCGCGGGTCAAGTGGCTGAGCAGCAGCAGGAGAGGCGGCGGAAGCGGAAGCGGGTCGACGATAACCAGCAACAGGTGTTGAAGCTGAGCAAGGTGCACGTCGATGGCTTCCAGACGGGGCAGGTCTGGCAGCAGGCCAAGCGGATCATTGGGGGGATTCTGAAGTTCTCGGAGGATGTGCTGGGGGAGTTGGAGGAGAGCGGGGCGGTGTGCGTCGAGCCTGAGGTTGGCTTGGGGCTTGAGCTCGAGCATGGCGATGACGATCAAGGGAAAGTTGAAAAGGCAGACTCCGAATCAGAAGACGACGAGGAGCAGGGCTCTGTACAGGAATCCGAGGGCGAGTCACCGCCGCCAGATGAGGGGGGGGCAGAAGAGGTGGTGATGGCGTCGCGGGACGACGAGGTTGAGGACGACATTGATGCACGACACGACCAAGAGTCGACGGGGCAGGAAGACGAATACGTGCAAGATGCTCACGGCCTGAACGACGGCTTCTTTTCAATCGACAACTTCAACAGGCAGACGCAGTGGCTCGAGGAGCAGGAGGCAAGACGAGGAGCCGAGGCCAGCGACGAGGAGCAAATAGACTGGGCCGCAGATCCTTTTGCAACCGACGACAGAAAGGCTTCCGGGGCCGAAAGCGACGAGGAAGATGACGGGCCGACATTTGGGGATATGGCGCTTGACGCTCCTGAGGGCGAAAGCGAAGACGACGATGTTATGAAGGATGATGGAACGGAGCTCAACGCCAACGACATATACTACAAGGACTTTTTCGCGCCGCCACCGCGAAAGAGCAAGGGCAGCAAGCCGGTCAAGTCTGTTAAGTGGGAGGCGCAGGAGCCGGCTGAGGAGGACGTGGAACGGGCTATGGCCGACGTGCGGCGTGACCTCTTCGATGACGAGTCCGAGGACGAAGATTCGGCCTCGTCTGGCGGGGGCGACGGAACGCGGCGTTCGACGCACGAGCGTCGGCTGGCGAAACTGGCGGACGAGATTCGCAAACTCGAGGCGGCGTCTGTGGCCAAGAGGGAGTGGATGTTGTCGGGCGAGGCGGCAGCAGCGGACCGGCCAATGGACTCGCTGCTGGAACAGGACCTCGACTTTGAGCACGTCGGCAAGCCCGTGCCGGTGGTGACGCCCGAAGTCAACGAGAGCATCGACGAGCTCATCAAGCGGCGGATCCTGGCGCAGGATTTCGACGAGGTGATACGCAGACGACCCGATGCCGACAGCGTCCCGACCGGCACGCGGCGGGGCATGGTGGAAATTGACGACAGGAAGGCCGAGAAGAGTCTGGCGGAGCTGTACGAAGACGAGCACGTCAAGCGCACCGACCCGGAAGCGCACGCCAACCAGGCCGACGCCAAGCTGCGGCGCGAAGAGGCCGAGGTAGAGGCCCTCTGGAAGGAGACGTGCGGCCGGCTCGACGCCCTCAGCAGCTGGCACTACAAGCCCAAGCCTGCGGCGCCTACCCTCTCGGTCGTGGCCGACGTCGCCACCGTCAGCATGGAGGACGCGCAGCCCGGCACGGCGCAGGCGGTCGCCGGCGAGAGCAGCCGCATGGCTCCCCACGAGGTCTATCGCCCGGGCGACGACGGGCCCGTCGCTTCCGGCGAGGCGGCCCCGACCCGCGGCGGCGCCCCCCTGGCTCGTGCCGAGATGTCGCGCGAGGACCGCTCCCGTCGGCGAAGGAGGCAGCGCGAAAAGGCGCGCAAGGCTGGCGCTGCGGCTGCGCAGGGCCAGTCTGCGGCTTCGAAGCGACGACGCGATACCCTGGCTGCGCTCAAGAAGGGTGGTGTCAAGGTTGTCAATCGCAAGGGCGAGGTTACCGATGTGGAGGGCAACAAGGTGAAGGCATCCAAGGGGTTGTCAAGCGTGAGCCTGAAGCTGTAAGGAAGGGGGAAAAGGGTTTCTGCTTCTTTCGTTGCTTTGTTGCGGTTTCTTCTTTGCATTGCTCGCTGTCTCTTCCGCATTCATTCTGCATTGAAATTGACGATCGGGGGAATATCCAACTCATTCTCAGCCTCGATATCTCTCCGAAGGCGCATTTATACAGCATATACTACAAATTCCAACCCCGTTTTCCCACAGTGACTGTTCCCAGGAACAACGATTTATGAAGAGAGTCGAACCGCCCTTTTTTTTTTAAATCTACCTACCTAGATATTTCCACAAAGCGGAAGAAAAGATCAAAGGCAGGGGCAGAGATGAAAGAAGAAGAAACAAAAGCGTACAGACAGAAGTAGAAGAGACGTTGCTCGTCGGGAGGCACCACCTTGCCGAGTGAAGGTTGATAAAAAAGGGGAGAGGGGGGGAAAAAAACCACCCCCCCCCATCGTCCACCAACGATCGAAAGAAGAAGACGAGAGACAGAGATTCAGAAACTAGGCGGCGGCGTTGACTTTGTCATCGAGCTTGGGCTTCTCCGACGACGCAGCTTCGACGGAGGTCTCTCCAGCCTTTTCCCCGTCGACTGAAGACGGAGGCTCACATCTCCTGACCTTAGACTTTTGCTTACCGTCGTCGTCGCCGTCGTCGCCGCCATCGCCCGCCTTCCTCTTCTTGCGAACGAGGTCGTTGACGTCCAAGGCCAAGGCCTCGCTTATCCCTAGTTTCAGGGCGGCGGGGTCATCGATGGAGGAGGCCAAGGAGCTGAGCAGCGCGCTTGCGCCGAGCGGGTTCTCCTTGAGGTCGACGAGTTTCTGCTCCATGTCTGCGACGACGTCCTTCATGTCTGCGATTGCCTTGCGGGCCGCGTCGTTGTCCTCCGGGGAGGCCATGGTCGCCAGTTCGACCTCGTTGTTCTGCAGCTTGAGACGGATGCTCTTGATGGCGAGGTTGAGCTGTTGGATGGCCTCGTCGCGGAGGGCTTGATTGACGGCTGGTTTCTTCGTCGCCTTTGAGCTTCCTTCCGCCGCCTTTGAACTTCCTTCCGCCGCCTCTGAGCTTGCTTCTTCCTTCTCGTCTGGCTCGTTGGCTGGGTTGACGGATGCGAATTCCAGGGCGAGCGAGAGCTTGTAGTGGGCTTCGGCTATGATTTCCGAGTCTTCGGGGTACAGCTCTTTCTTGTACTTGAGCGAGATTCGGCCGTCTTCGATGGCGTCTTGGTATCTTAATCACGGGCAGACGCAGCGAAAGTCAGTCAAAAGTGACCAAAAGGATGAAGAGGGAGGGAAACAATCCCCCGGGGAAGAGAAAAAGCTTTACCGTTCGTTCTCCAGCGAGATCTCGGCGAGACAATCGTGCGTATCGGCGAGGCGCTCCTTCATGTGGCGGAGGGCGGGCGAAAGAGAATCCTGTGCGTCTTTGTCCTTCTCCGACGACGAAGCCTCGTGATTCTGGAGCTGCTTCAGGTAGCAGACGCGGGCTAAATCGAGGATTTCAAATGCCATGGCGAGTTCATCATCTGGAGCTTCTTCGCCTTCATCATCGGCTCCCTGTTTTCGGGGGGTCAGAAGTGAGTTTGAGGCGGGGAGGGCTTGGGGTTGAGGAGTTCTACCTCGGCGTCTTCATCTTCCCCTTCATCCTCTTCATCGTCCTGATCAAAGTTCTCGTCACCGGTGAACTGAAAGAGTGGCTTCTTCGCATCCGCCCCTTTGGCCTCATGCTCCTCTCCTCCTCCATGCTTCGAGTCGGCGGCGACGGCGACGGCGGTAGCGGGACCGCCCAAGACGTCGCTCTTGCTCTGGCCGACCTTGAAGAGGCTTCGTCCGTAGTGGAAGAGGATCTCTGCATTTTCCGGCGCCGTCTCTCCGTTGATGGAAGCCTGTAGCGTGCTGGCTTTGGAGAAGATGTCGACGGCGTCTTCATATTTCTTCTCGCCGTAGAGGGCGGCTCCCTTGGCGCTGAGGTCGGCGAGCGTGACGCGCTTGGACTTGATGTCCTGATCACTTTCTTCTTCGGCCATGATGAAGATGATGGATGATGATAATGAGGGATAGTCTTGTAGAGAGAGAGGGCTGATGGATGATAGGTAGGGAGGCTCTGCTTTGATGGTGTTCCAATGCAAAGCAAGAGTAATCACCTTCTCAAGTCGCAAACGATCGCTCTCTCTATCGCTCTCTATCGCTCTCTATCGCTCTATCGCTCTTTCTCTCCTTTTTTCGCGGTCCGGCTGATAAGGGCGATTAGTCATCGTCAACTACCAACAAGCATCATCACATTCACTCCTGTGTCTGTGACGAGCAAATACGATACTCGGCTTCATCGAAGACGTGTTGAATCCAACAGTAGCAACAAGAACAAGGTCAACTCGTCTCCATCTAAACTCTTCCATGTTGAGCTCAATGAACCTTTCGATCATCGATATCAAATTCCATGTCGGCTGGCCCTTCGGCATTGAGACGCTGCCGTCGAATGGCATGTCGTGAGCATATCCCATCTCGTATAGAGAGAGATCGCATCGTTCGAGGAGACTCGCTCTAGATAACTCAAAAAGTCGTTCAATCAAAAGGGAGAGGCCTATATTAAATCTTGCGTGGCATACTTTTCATCAGTCTTGGCCTGTAATCATACGATGGTAGCTGAATGACAGCTGGGTGTCGGCCTCCTGGATGACCAGTGGCCATAGACTATAAAGAGAGCCTCTTCTGCCCAGCTCGAAATCGCAAAACCAGACTCTTCCAGTCGTCACAGCTCGAAAGGAATAACAGCAACAACAAAGGTGTTCAATATGTTGATCAAACCCACTCTTTTATCTGCCGTGGCCGCCTTGGCATCGCTCGTCTCTGCAGAAAATCTCATCTGGGTTAAGAACAGGTGTCCCTTTGATATCGACGTGCTTTCCGGCGGTATATCCATCGACACCTTGAAACGAGCAAGGCTAGAAACTGGTTTTACATTTGAACAGGCAATAGGACAAGGCCGCGTGGAAGACTGGAAACACCTAAAGATCATGCGAGCGGCCGAGAAACCGCAGAAACCACATATACAGTTCAGCTACTATCGGGATGGGAGAACGAATTCCACCGTTTACGGCCTGACCACCGTCTTCGGCGGAGGGTGGCAAGGCTCTCGAGTCGCGGTCGAGAGCTCGGCCTGTCCGGCTATACTTTGGCCTGAAGGCTTGCCATCGACGACGCATGCAAACGGCAATAAGAGATGCTTCGAACGAGACCATATTATCATCCTGAACATGTGTTGAGGCAGGGAGGATGGCCAAGCTTCGAGTGAGGAGGGAATGAGGAGGGATATGAACGTACATACACACTGATGTAGGTGTAGATGCATGTAAGAAGCATCAAAGGGATAGCAGTTAGCAGTATCAACCCTTTTAACGAGAGAAAGAGAGAGAGACAGAGAGAGCTCTAACCCCAACCTTGCCTACCTACTCATCAAAACTCCCAAATACCTTCCAGTGTGTCTACATGTGAAGGCCATACAAACAGCTCATCCCCGTACGCCTCCTTGACAGCAGAAATATTCTCCAAGTCGCGCCGCGCCCTTGGCACATCCTCGTGAAAGGTACCCGTCTCATTCAAGCGCAAGCCCTTGCCGAAAGGCGCCCCGGGGTAGTGCAGCAAGTGATAGTTATGCAAGGCGTCGGCCGCGAGCAGGGCGAACCTCCGCTCTCCAGCCTTGTTCTTGGTGCGAGCGATGGCGACGATCTGACCAGGGTAATGACCCGGGCAGCTAACGAGCCAGAAGCTACCATCGCCGAAGAAGTCGTGGCCGTGCTCAAAGGGCCCGAGGGCTTTCCAGAAGCCGGAGGGCGCGTCGGCCGGGTCCGGCAGCTCGCGAAGCGGCAGCTCCGCCTTGTCCGGGTTCCAGACGCGGCTGTCAAAGGGGCTGTCTGCGCGCTCGGGCCACGACTCGGCAGTCAGTCGGCGCGACCCGGGACCGCATATTACGTCGGCCTTGGGGAAGAATGAGCCGACGGGGTAGACGTGGTCCCAGTGGGCGTGGCTAATGACGATGTGCTTTATAGAGTTGGCTTCGACGCCGACGGAGCGGGCGTTTTCTAGAACGCTCTGTTCTGGAGCTTGGGCTTTGAAGAAGATGACTTGGTTGGCCCGTACAGAGTCCGTGTATTGCGAGAGGTCCTTTGTTTTTTGACTGTTAGCAGTAGCCTATTAGGCGGTTGAAGATAAAAAACCTTCCCATAAGGGACACGTACGCATGAAAGGCCTAGATCAAACCATAGCTTGGTACCCGACGGCTCATGAGTGATTAAAAAACGCCAGCTGTTGGAAATGGCATATCCAGTTAGACCTTCAATGGCAAAGCTGCCTGGACCGGTCATGAGCCCTCCATCGAAGGCGGAAATCTTGACAAAGGCCGAAGGGTCTTTTGCCTCGGGAAGGTCTCTTTGCGGAGCCATGACTGGAGAGAGAGAGTGAGAGAGAGACAGTTGCTTCCCCCTTTTTTTCCCTCCCCTCTTCTCTTGGTGACCCTTATCTTCTCTTTCGTTTTCTCTTGGTTTATCGTTTGACGAGGAGAAGAAAGAGGGGAGGGCGGACTGATTCCGGAGTCGAGACCTAACCCTCTTTCCCCCCCCTTTCAGCTGCTTTATATCCGGAACTGTCTGAGCGCATGTAGGATTTGTATACAAGTGTATATGCAACCCCCTCAGACGGCTGAAAAAGAAAAGACCAATAGGAGCCTGCCACGCTCATGTATAGATTGCATAAGTCCGCGCGGAAGGGAGGACGGCCCTGCCGGATAACTACATAGACTAGGCGGAGCCGGACCGCCGGCCGTCGATTCCGGAGCCGAATAGACAGACGGCCCCACTTCGTCTTCCGAGCCGGCGGGTCTTTCTCAGTCACCTTTCTCCCTCTCCGCCCTAGCCGTCGTTTATGCCGGGACCCTCTGTAGTCATCTCCCCTAACCTTCTTTTCTTCTCGACCCTCTCCAGCTGTGTGACGGGTATTTTGCAGCCTGATGGTAACGTTCACCAAGGTACCCTCCCTGTACAGGGACATATAGCATTACCACCTACCTACGGCATGACAACCTCCTACGACTACTAAGCCTATGAATGACGCCGCCCCCCGGTTCGGGACCCCCCCCCGGTATCGACCGTGTAACCGAAGCGTGTAGCACCCAAGTCTAGTCTTCGGCAGCGTCATTGCGGAAAGGAAGGTGGCCGAATGGATGGCAGCAATCGCCTTGCTTACTTTTTCGCCGTCGCCGATGTGACAGCATCTTCGTCCTTGTCCCGTAGCCTCGTTGGCTATTAAACAACGCAAGAGGCCCGGAAACCTTGTCTTGATCAAAACAGTTTTGGGGTCAAAGTCGCTGATCCTCTCGTCTCTGCTCCTTGGCAAAAAAATCCTCTTCATTGTTTTCATCTCACACTCGCTCGATCCCTTCATTCATACAAGATTCAGGGAGTAGGAACGCCCCTGATGGACGACAACCACTCCAGCCGGGCATCAAGTGCCGATGATGCCGCCGCTCTTCAGCGCCTTGGCCACAAGCAGGAGCTGAAACGCCATCTCTCGACGGCGTCTATGCTGGGACTCGCCTTTGCGATCCTCAATACCTGGACCGCGCTCGCGGCTTCTCTCAGCATCGCCCTGCCATCGGGCGGTTGCAGCTCCGTCGTCTGGGGATTGGTCGTTGCCGGCGTCTTCAACTTTTGCTTGGCCGCTTCCATGGCCGAATTCCTGTCGGCCTATCCGACGGCTGGTGGGCAGTATCATTGGGCCAGCATCGGCGCCGGACGTGTCGTGGGCTTCGTCACCGGCTGGATCAACGTCTCTGGATGGGTCTCGCTCAGCGCCACCGGCGGCCTCTTGGGATCGACCTTTATCCTCAACGCTGTTTCGTTGCTGCACCGCGAATATGAGCCTCGGACGTGGCATCAGTTCCTCATCTACATCGCCATCACCGTCCTGGCCCTTCTCGTCAACGCCTTGGGCGCCCGTCTACTGCCGTATGTCACGCGCGCCGCGTTTTACTGGGCTTTGATAGGCCTGGTCGTCACCGCCATCACCATCGTCGCCTGCTCGGCGCCCAGATACCAGGCCGGCGCTTTCGTCTACGGCAACTTCATCAACGAGGTCGGCTGGCCAGACGGCGTGGCCTGGATGCTGGGTCTGTTGCAAGGCTCCTTTGCCTTGACGGGTAAGAAGACGGATAGATGAAGAGACTACTGACGAGACTGTTGACGAGACTGACGCGTCCGCAACAGGCTACGACGCGACGGCGCATATGATTGAAGAGATGGCCAGACCCGAGCGATACGGCCCGCGCGTCATGCTTCTATCCGTAGTCATCGGCGTCGTCACTGGCTTCTTCTTTGTCAGCTGCCTGCTGTTCAGCATTCACGATGTTCACCAGGTCATCGACTCTCCATACGGGCCGCTCTTACAGGTTTACATGGACGCCACTCGCAGCGAGACCGGCAGCGTCTGTCTTTTACTCATACCCATCGTGAGCGTTCTCTTCACGACGATAGGACTCTTTGCAGTCAGCAGCCGGATGATCTACGCGTTTTCGCGGGACCGAGGCATGCCCTTTAGCAGAGTCTTCGCCAAGGTCCAGCCGGGGCTCGACGTGCCTCTCAACGCCCTGTTGGGGGTGGCGGGCTGCTGTTTCATCTTCGGCACCATGTTGATCGGCTCGTCGAGCGCGCTGAACGCCATCACGGGGGCGGCCGTGGTGGAGCTGGGCATCACGTATGCCATACCGGTGGCCGTCAACGTCTTCCAGGGTCGCAGGATGCTGCCTCCGAACCGGGCCTTTAAACTGTCGGAACCTATCGGATGGATCGTCAACATCGTGAGCAACCACTCTTTCGTTTCTCCTCTCCTTCTGAGTCTCGGGATAGGCTGACGCGAGCGAGCAGGTGGGAATTGCCTGGGCGGCGCTTACGACTGTCTTATTCGTCTTTCCGCCGAGGCTGCCGACGACGGCGGCGAATATGAATTATTGCGTCGTCGCCTTTGGTGTCGTCATACTGCTGGCTTGCCTGACCTGGGTCTGGGACGGTCGACGTCATTTCAAGGTCAACTTTAGCTTAGTGGTGGACGGCGTCGTAGAAGGGGCAGAGAAGGACGTCAAGGGGTAGGGGGGAGAAGCGAGGACTGTGGGAAGAGGTAGAGAGAGCAGTAGGAGAGTTGAGCCTGTGGATAATGAGTTGGAGATATCTCTTGTTTTGATCTGTACCATTAGTAGGGAGAGGCTGAAGAGGCTGAAGGCTTGTGCTGTTTGTACGGACAACTTGGGTAGTATGCATGTATTCGTAGGGTTGTCGGATTGAAGTATGTATGTATGGATGCTCGATCTCGTCAACTCCGGGGTTCTGTATGCCTACTATCTAGACTATCCGTGACCAGTATGATGATGAGTAGGTGGCACACAATCCATGCCCGGGTTCCGAAGTCGGAGAGGGGTGGCTGGATAATCGTTTCTCAGATCCCGACGACAGACTGCAACCTGAACTAGCCTTGGACATCTTTGCCAACCGGCTTCAACGCTTCTGAGAAGCACCTCAGGGAGATACGCAGACAAGGCACTCACCTTCGATTGATGATGATACGGGGCAACACTCCATTTGCGCTGTGAAACCCTAACCTTATTCACTATCCCCCTCTCACCCTTCCTCAGTCATGACTCCCCGATTCCCTTTGTCGAGGCAAGCATTCCCTTCGTCGTGGGCATCATCACGCCCGCATCTTCCAACGGCAAGGCCTACCATGGATTTAGGCAACTTGTCCAGACCAGCCACGACGCTCCGGCCTCGCGAGTTTCCCCTCGACCGGGTTTGAGATCATCGACCCAAGCCAGAAGGTAGAAGAAGAGCGGCTCCCCTTCTACAAGCAAGAGCATAATTATCAAATGCGGATTGGACATAGCTGCGATGGGGAGCCGTCTGGACAACCATCCTGGTCGGGAATATGTCCGACAATTGCACGAGTCCTTCAAGCTAAAGGGCCCGCGTGGTGAGCATGGCGTTTTTATCATGACGCCTCTTGGCATGAGCTTGGGGTATCTGCAGGACATGCAGAAGGGTGCCGTCTTCCAACAGATCCTTGTCACGACTGCTCTTAATCAAGTCTTACTCGGCCTGAACTACCTTCATGAAGCAAATGTAATTCACACGGGTGAGCATTCGGTATACATAGACAGCTTGAGCTCAGCACATGCCTCTAATCATCGAGATCTGGACCTCCATGCCGATAATTTACTCGTTGCCATGACAAAACGACTCGGTCCCATCAAAGGTAGAAGAAAACGAGATACACAAGCCGTCAGCGCGAAAGAAGATGGGCAACGTGACAACTCATGTCTCTCAACAGATGCTGGGAGGTGTCGGCCCTCTTACCATCTGCGATTTGGGACAGGCCCGCATCGGAAGTGAGCAGCGAGGAAACGCCATGCCAATACCACATCGCGCACCTGAGGTGATACTCAACATGGTTTGGGGAAAGGTAGTGGATGTTTGGAACGTGGGAGTCCTGGTATGCAGTTCCCGTCACATTTCTGTTGCAGTACTGCTCGCTGACGCCCCTTTACCTCTGTTTTACACATTGAGCCTGGGATCTTCTTAAGAGAGACGGCTTGTTCCAGGTTTACAGCAAAGACTGTGAGGAGGAGAACGAAGCTCACCATCTTGCGGCAATGACAGCTTTGCTCGGTCCACCACCGCCCGAATTTCTGAGGATCAGTGTCGAAACGAGGGAATACTGGAGAGATGACGGTAAGTGTAAGCCCATGATACCTATCATCCATTGGCATGATATATCGTGTCTGTTCATCATAATCGTCATCTTCTAAATATCAACCTTCTTCTTCCTCTAGGTCGATGGCATGGGCCCGTCCCGTTACCTTCCAGGCCAAGGCTTGGAGAGTTGTCTTTGCCCGAAATGGTGGCACCGGAAGACAGGGACATGTTTCTGAACTTTCTCAAGTGTGTCCTCTGCTGGCTCCCAGACGAACGTCTTAACTCGCTGCAGGCGTACTTTCATCCTTGGTTGAGTGGAAAGGAGTGATGTCGAATGTATTGCCGCTTTCCACTTCTCAACAGAGCTCTTCCCTTCCGCTCACTAGGCGAATTCAGGGGTGGGGGTTTGTCAAAGGAACCGACAGAGCTTTATCTCTTTGTTGGACCGTCAGTCACCCCCCTACGTGCTATTTTCTTGGATGATTCGTAACCCTTTGTCAGTATTCCAGCGCGGGCTTTACTAACCCTGTCAACTGAGAGTGTGGCGCTCTAATCTTGTGGCAATCAAAGCATTTGCCCGTGACGGGAAGGCTCATCGCTGCAGCGTTCCGAAGGGCTGTCGTTAATTATCCAGGGGCGGTGAACGGACGCTGCTTGTCGTAACGTTGGTTGTCAGATTCACGGGCGGGCGGCGAGTTGACCAGGAGCCCACCCCCACGCTCGAGGGCCAACCAATTAACGAATGACATGGGCGGCCCGAGCCTCCATGGCTCGCTGCAGTGCTTCGCAGTCAAAAGCGTCGCCTGCCGTCTGTTCCGTTCTTCCCAAACACAAAAGTCGACAGGATGCCCATGGTTAACGCGAGGATGCTGATCCCTGATGATTCTCAGCGCAGTCGTCCATCCCGTAAGCGCCAAAAATCTCGGGCAGCCGAAGGAGAAGAAGAAGAAGAAAAAGAAAAAGAAGGAGAAGAACCAGCAGAATCAGAAGAGGTAGGTTCATCAGGGCCAAAGAAACGGAGGCTCGCCTACCCGTCCTCTCATACGCCGCAATTCTGGGGGGGCTTGTCGACGAAATACTTAACGGCCACCGCCCTGCGAGTACTAAGACAAAGACTCAGCCAGAGGAAGAAGAAGACGGAACATCTCGTCGAACCAAGGCGGAGCCCTCGTCTGCGTGCTGCTGCCCTCGCTGCGGAACTCGACGTTGATCAAGTACTGGCAAGCGTTTGTCCAACACGGCTGAAGCGCATCAAGAGATTTGCCTCCCACGGCGGTCCTGACCTCCGCGACTTGAGAGGGGTAAGGATTACATTGCCGCTTATTGGGGAACATGAGATCTAAAGAGTTGTACAGTTCACCCTCGCCAAGTACTTCGAAATGGTCAACTTGCAACGTCTTGGGCGCCGGAAGCGTCGTGGGCAAATACCAGAACAGGGCATTCCAGATGTTGAACAGGGCATTCCCGATGATATAATCACGCCGACGAGTGCAACGGGACCGTACGATCGTAACTTCCAGCAGCATCTCATCGACCATGGCGTCTATCCCGACAGGTACAGGTATCCGGATGGGCGAGCGCTGCCACGGCCGGCAAACCTGCAAGACATCAGAGATGCTCTGCGTCAACCACGAGAATCGCTCTCCCCTTCACAAATGATGGAAGACAAGTTTGAAGAGTTCCAACAGGCCGTTGCAGATGCGTTCAAAGAAAGCCATGTCATCGCCGACATCGTGCCTCTGATCCAAGGAAATGTGGAAGATGGAAGAGGTCTCATACGCCAAACGGCTTTCAAGAACTTGGACCATTTGACCAACGGTTCGATCATTGCAGCGAGCCCTGACTTCTGTTACGGTGCCCGTCCCGAACAGCTTGACCGGAGGGTACGGAAGGCACTATGTGGCCAAGTCATTCCGTCCACGCAGGCAGACCTTGCCATCGCACCAAACTACTTTATCGAAGTGAAGGGGCCGGAGGGACAGCCAAGCGTGGCGCAGCGCCAGATCTTATACGACATGGCGCTGGGAGAAAGAGGTCAAACGGCGCTCCTCAGCGTGGGTGAAGCCGAGACGGTCTACGACGAGCGCGCGCACACCCTCGGTTATACCTACCACGAGGGGATGATCAAGATCTACGCCATTCACTTGATCAAGCCCTCTACGGCGGGGAAACCTCCAGAAAAGGTGTTGACCTTGGTCGATTCCTACAGCTTGGTCGGGGACGTGGAGACGTTTTGCAAAGGGATCGCGGCCTGTAGGAATGGAGAGGACTGGGCGAAGCGACAGAGAGACCTGATCATCGCACGAGCAAACGAAAGGGCGGCCTCTCTGGCACAAGGCCACAGTCGGAGAGATGGCTCGGCCTCTCTTGACGGCGGAGAATCGGCAGCCGTCGATGAGGGGGAGCGCGGCCGGTCGAGCAAGGATGACGGACCATCTAGTCACGACCGGGACACTTGTGCAGACGAGCCGTCGATGGATTTTCGGCCCAAGAAACGGGTCGGGAGGGGGTCGGGGGACAAGGTTGGGACGCGACAGGTTCGGCAGACGAGGAAGAAGAGGAGATTATAGAAGAAAGATGGTTGGGATGTAGAAGGAGGACGTTGTACGGAGTTGGCAGGTAGGTAGGTTTGTAGGTGGTAGGTAGGTAGGTAGGTAGGTAGGTAGGTAGGTAGGTAGGTAGGTAGGTAGGTAGGTAGGTAGGTGACGATTCTCGTGGCAAGCGAGGTGGCAGATGGTTTGTACGGACAAGCAGAGCGGAGGGAAGTAAGTGAGCAGCGTTCGGTGAGGACAATGGGGTGGTGGTGGGCGGTGAATAGCAGCTGAAGTTGGGGTTGGGGTTTGGAGAAGATGAGTGGTTGATCAGCTTGTATGTATGTATGTGTGTTTATATGTGCGTTATGTAGGCATATATGTAGGTAGGCAGACAGGCGGGAGAGCGGTTGGCGATATAGGGCAATCCGAGAGTCGATATAGATAGACATACATGTAGATATATACGGAGTGTAGGTAGGTAGTAGGTATGCAGATGTATGTAGGTAGGTAGGTAGGTAGGACTGCCAATAGGCTTTGTTGCCATTCCGAGGCTGCTATGCGGGCTTGTATGTGACTGTATGGTATATCAAGACGGATGCTCGCCATCGTCAAGCTCGAGGTTTAAAGAAACACATCCCACACATACATACATGCATACCTAATCTATCGTACATATGTATATATGGATGTCCATGTCTCTATCAACTTGTGTATATATATATATATATATATATATACTGATCCCCTTGATCTCTTGTACGGGATAACTGTGGCTTTTTATCCATATATACCAGTTACATACATACATACAGCAGGATATGCATGCATGTCATATGCACAGACAAGGGGCCTGCAGGACAAACCCTCCATCTCAGCATCTGCCATGGTCGGTCGAGTCTCCCTCCTCCCTCCCACACTGATCCCCGCTTCGTCCGTCCGTCCGGATTCCACAACCAAACCAACCCACTCGGCGACCCAAAGTCAACCTCTTCCTCAAAGCTCCTTATTCTTCCCCTTCCCCTTTCCCTTTCCCTTTCCCTTCCCTTCCTCCCCCGCAGGAAAATAAACGCCGCACATATACGGAATAAAACATACCTACGGAATACTACCTACTTACACATGCATACATACATAGGTATGCATAACCTAAACCACTCTCTACGTCCGTACTCGCCTCCTCCATCTCTTCGCCTTGTCTTATTCCCCCCCCCCCCCCCCCCCCCCCCCCCCCCCCCCCCCCCCCCCGCCCCCCCGCCGCCCCCCCCCCCCCACCAAAACCAGAAACCAACAGCCTTGCGATTTATACCCCCACTTTCGCACTTTTCTCACCGAC
>PDHQ01000110.1:0-48588 GCA_003339415.1 Ophiocordyceps camponoti-saundersi (nom. inval.)
AAGCTTAAAATATTTTTTAATTAAGAAAACCTTATAATAATATAATTTTTTTTAATTTAAAAAGAAATAATAAATATAAAAACTAAGTATTATAGCTTTAATAAGCTTTATAAAAATAAGTAAAAAAATTTTATAAGTATATAATTAGCTAAGAAATATTTTAAAATTTTTAAACTTATTTTTTCTTATTTATTTACTAATAGTTTCTTATATAAAAGTAAAGAAGAAAAAGACTATACTTTCTGCTACTAGAACGTAAGAAATTCGGTATATAAGGTAGGTAGCTAGGAAGCGCGGGAGCTTTAGTATTTTCTAGTATTTTCGGGACTTTCTATAAGTACCCTAGTTATTTTTTTATAGCGGTAGAAGGTAGTAGCGTTAGCAAAAGTATATTTCCTAGCATTTCTAAAGTACTATAAGCTAGTGCGGGGGTTTATACTCTTCCCTCCTAGAAATAAGTATAAAAAACGCTTTACTTACTTAAAATAGATAGGCCCACTTTTTTCTAACTTATAACTTTTTAAAGAATCTATATATAAATTTTTATAAGAAATAAATAATTATAAAGTACTTAAAATAATTAAAAAGGCTTATTTCCTTAAGTTAATACTTATAATATTTAAAATATAATATTTTTATTAATTTTTAAAAATAGATAAAAAAGTAAATAAAAATACTATAAATATAATATTATTTAAATAAGTTATAAGTATTTTTTAAACTTAAGATTCTTATAATACTTAAAGAATTATAATTAATTATAATATTTTTATAAAAGTATACTTTTTTAAATAATTAAAAATAATATTATAAAAAATAATTAAAATATTTTTTTTAAGTTTTTATAATATAAATATAATATAGTATTTTTTTCTTATTTTTTCTTATTTATAAGCTTATTAATAAGCAAGATAATAAAATTATTACTTTTTCTATAAAGCTTTACTAAGATTTTATAAGGAGAAAAAAAACTTAGTTTTTTAAAAAGTAAAAAAAAACGTTTTATTTTATTTCTAGCTTATTAAAATAACTATAATATTCAGCTTTTTATATAATATTCTCGAACTTTTATATATTTTACGGATCCTACGCTTATAGCGACGCGGATACGGATTTCTTATTTTTATATTATAAGCGGACTCCGCTTTTTCCGTTACCCCGTAGCGATAGCCTTAAGCCGCGCCTAGAGTAACTTTAAGGGGGAGGGTAACGCTATATAAGTTAATCGCGACCGCGAAAATTTTTTACTTAGAATATAGCTTTACTCCGAATTATAGTAAACTTAGACCTAAAAGTTTATTATACCTCTTACCTTATTAGAAGCTAAGGTAAGTATTAGTAAGATTATTTCGGGGAACGCCTTAGTCTCCGTATAAGTAATTATCGAATAATTAGCGGAGTCCGAGAGGGTTTAGGGAGGCGCCCCCCTTACTCTAACTTTATTAATTAGTAATATTTCCTTAGCCGTTATAGCTATAGTTTCCTCTCTTTTCTATAGCTTTAGGGGGAGCGGAACTTTTATAATATAAGCTAAAGTTATAGCTAAAGCGCCGAAGAAAACTATTAAAAAATAAGTTCCTAAGCGATATAAGTATTAGCTTATAATTCGCTCTAATTTTATCGCTACTCCGCTTTAAGTCCGAGGCCTTAAAATAACTATAATAAATATTAACCGCGGACTCCGCGGGTAAGGCTAAGCTTTTATAGTAAGGAAACTACCTAGCGGTAATATTACGGTAATATTCTAAGATACTATTTATAAGCTTTAGTCCGATTTAGGGTAGCTTTATATTATTTTCGGAGAAAAGGTACGCTTAACTAGCGGAGATTATACTCTTATCGTAAAGGGGGTGCCGGCGCGGGCCTTATAATAGGGCGGTAAGGAAGCCCTCTAAAAGGAGATTAAGTTATTAAATAAAGTTTTAATAATATAATTATATATAAAAAGATATTATTTAGGAACTTAGCGGAGTTTCCTTATAGTTATTATTAATAGCGTAATAAACGTAAACTAGATTTATAATAAGGGTATAGTAATATAAGTAGAGATTTTTAATATAAAACCTTATAAGCTAAAAGTCTAACCTTAGTAATATTTTAAGTATTACTAGCTTAAATATATCGCTAAATACTATATAGCGAAGCTATAATATAGCTAGTACTTCGCCTCTCCGCACGTAAAGGGTAAGTTAGCTTACCTTATAGCGTATAGAAAGAGACTATATTATTACCCTCTCTATTAAGGGATTTACCCTAAGTAAAGTTAACTTTACCTTAAGATAAGAGCGGCGTAGAACTAAGTAAAGGATATTTATATTTCCTAATTTTAAAAATTTATAGATTAGAACTCTATATATACCGCCCCTCCTCCCCCTCTAGCGCTAATTAAAGTTTAGTAATAGCTAAGGCGGAAACGCTAAAGGGCGAATATAATAGCTCCGCCTCCGACCCCCTTTTTAAACTTATCCGTAGCTCTATTACGATAATTAAGCTACCTTTTAGGACTAGCTATTACGGGGTCCGTTACGAGCTAGTAAAACCTTTATATATTCCTTAGTTATATTAATAAAGCCTTAATTAAACGGATTATTTAAGATATTATAATTAAGCGCGGAGATTTAGTTTATAGCGACGATAACGCTTAAGAAAATAAGTAGCTATACGGACTCCGTACTAGACCTAGCTTACGCGTACTTTTACTACCGCAGACTCCGCTCCGGAGGATATATTAGCTTCCTAATTACTTATTATTACTAAACCTATCTAAGGTATAGAGTGCTAGGTGCGGACCTAGTCCGGCCTTAAACTAAGGTAACGCTTAAGGGGAGGGTTTTACTCTAAGTTCTCTAGTTTTTCCTACTTTTAGAATATATATAAGATAGTTCTAAGCTATATATTAAGCATATTAGTATATAAATATTATTATTATTATTATTATATAATATTCTTTTTATAATAAAGTTTCTTATATAATTTATTTTATATTTTTATTTTTTATATTTATAAGTTAATTTAAATATTAGTATTTTAAGAGCTTAGTATAAAGTAGGAGTTTTAAGTATTTTTTAAAAATATTATATAAATATTTAAAAATATAATAAATAATAAATATAAATAAGATAAGGCTTATTTTATTATATATAGATTATAACTTATTATAGCTTTTTTTAAGCTTTATATAATACTATTAATTTATATAAAGGAAATTTACTAATATTTTTATATCTCTTTATATAATTTTTTTAAAATTAAGAAAAAAATATTAAAAAACTAAGAAAAACTATATTATACTTATAGCTTACTAATTAACTTATAAAAGCTTTTTATTTATTTATTTATTTATTTTATAGTTTTTTTACTATACTTTTTCTTATTTTATAATATTAATTTCTTTTTTAAAATTTATAGTTTTTTATTTTCTTAGCTTTTATAAGCGTTATTTATTATTCTTAATTAGAAAAATTATATAAATCTATTTTTAGAAAAAATTATAAAAAATTATAAATAATTTTTTTAAAAAAATCACTTATAATATAATTTTTTTTACGTGATTTAAATCACGGATAAAAAAAATCACTTATAAGTGATTTAAATTACGGAAAAAAAAAATCATGAAAAATCACTTATATAATTACTTATAAGTGATTTTTTTCTAACCCTAATCGTAAGTATAAAATAGCCGTATTTAGTTAATTTATTAGTTATAACTAAAATAGAATTATATTCTATATTAGTTATAAAGTTTACTAATAAGGGTAATTTAACTATAAAATCTATAGCTATATTTTCCTAAAGTTATTTAGTAACTATTATAGGTTATAAAAATCCGTAAGGCTTATATCTTAAGGCTTTAAATTTATTATAAATATTATAGTTTTTAATAACTTTAATAATAGCTTTTTTAAGGTTTTTCGTATTATAATAAGCTTTAATTCTATTATAAGTTTTTTATATTCCTTAATAGCCGTAAATAGGTAATTCGTAAAATTCTTTAACTATAGTTTCTATTATATTCGGAGGTATAAATAACTTCTCTTTTAAATAAGCTAAGTTATTTATTTACTTAATATTTTTATAATCCTTAAAATTAGTATCTTTATAGGCTTCTTTTATTTATTTTAATATAGAATTATTAGCTTATACCTTAAATATAGCGTTTAAGGTATTTTATTCTAAATTTCCTTTATTATTTATTTTAAGGAAATTAGTTATTATAGGTATTATACCGGTATCTAAATTAAGTCTTCTACTAATAATATCAGCTCTTTTATTCTCGCTTCCTTTTTTATATATAATTTCGTAATTATAATCAGTAAGGAATTTAGCCTACCTAATTTATCGGCTATTTAAAGTTTAACTCGTATTAAAATAGCTTATATTTTTATAACCGGTATAAATCCTTAGTTTAAATTCGTTTCCTAATATATAATACTTAAATTCTTTAATTACTTTAATAATAGCTAAAAATTCTTTATCGTAAATAGGATAATTAATTTCCGAATCTACTAGCTTTTTAAAATAGAAAGCTATAGGGTATAATATAATATTATTTTCCTAGCTTAATTAGGCTCCTATAGCGTAATTAGAAGTATCGGTTTCTAAAATTAAAAGCTATTTTAAATTATAAGCTATTAATATAAGTGCTAAGATTAGCTTTTCTTTAAGGGAATTAAAAGCTATATTAGCTTCTTCGGTCTACTTAAAAGGTTCTTTTTTAGCTAATTTTATTACTATTAATATAGGAATAATTATAATTAAAAAGCCTTTAATAAACTTTCTATAATAATTATAGTAACCTATAAATTACTATATTTTTTAATCGATTTAGGTATAAGCTAGTCTTTTAAAGGTTCTAATTTACTAGGGTTTATTTTAATATTATAAGAGGTTATAATAATGCTTAGAAATTTAACTTTTTTAGAAAAGAATTTATATTTCTTAGGATTAATATATAATTCGGCTTTCCGTAAAGCTTCTAATACCTTTTTTAAGTAAATTTTATATTCTTCTAAGGTATCTAAAAATATAATAATATCGTCTAAATAAGCTATAGTAAATATATCTAAATAATCTCTTAGAATATAATTTATACATTTTTAAAAAGTAGCGGGGCTATTATATAGTCCTAAGGGTAATACTAAATATTCGTAGCTTCTATATCTAGTTCTAAAAGCTATTTTATATTCGTCTCCTTCCGCTATTCGTATTTAGTAATAAGCTAATTTTAAATCTAGCTTAGTAAAATACTATTTTTAGCTTAATCTATCTTTTAGTTCTATAATTAAAGGTATCGGCGTTCTATCTTTAATAGTATCGTTATTTAATTTTTAATAGTTAATTATAGGTTTTAATTTATCTTTTTCTTTACCTAATTTATTAGTAAATATAACGGGAGCTTTATAAGGGCTTTTAGAAGGTCTTATATATCCCTTTTTAATTTATTCTTCTAAATATTCCTTTTATACTTATAGTTATTTTTCGTTACTATTATAAATTCGTATAAATCTAGGTTCCGAATTAGGCTTTAATTTAATTTCGTAATCTTATAAGCTTCTTTTAGGTAAGGTATTATCCGGGGGTTCTTTAAATATATCTAAGAATTCTTCTAAAATTTCTTTAGGTATTAATTTATAGCGTTCTAATTTTTCTTTAGAATAAAAAGCTATTTCTTCCTTATAATCTATACTAGAAATAGTAGCTAATATAGTAATAGTATAAGGCGTTTTACTATAAATTTTATTACTTTTAGCTTTATTATAAGGTTCTTACTTATAATAATTATATTTATTTCTTATAGTAAATTTCTCATTATTATTAAAGAAGTTTTTCCTTTCTTTAATTTTTTTAATTAAACTATTTTCGTTATTCGGGCTTCTCGCCTCTTTAAAATTTCTCGAGCTAAATCCTTTATAAAGATTTCCTAGGGCGTTATTAAACCTAGTATTTTCTTTTCTATTCGTATAATTATAATAAGGTCGACTTTTATTATAACTATTTATATTCGATTATTTATTCTTATAGTAATTATTTTTTGCAGATCTAAATTACTTATTTTTTACGCTCGACTTACTTCTATTAGTATTTCTAGAAATCTTATAATAAGGCTTCTTACTATTATTATAATTATACCTTCTTAGTTTATTTTTCCTTTTAGAATCCGTTTAATTATCTTTACTAATATTACTATTAGAAGTACTAGATATTAAATAATTATCTATAAATTTAACTTAGCCGGTTTTCTAATTAATTTGCGAATTATATTTATAAAGAAAAGGATAACCTAATATTATATCGTATTCTATTATTTTAAAAATATTAAAGGTATTAGTAAAGGTATAAGGTCCTATTTTAAATCCGAAGTAATTAGTTTCGTATAAAATTAATCTCTTATTAAACTAAAAATTAAATCTTTTAGCGTTTTTTACTATACTAAGCGTTTTCTTTCTTATATAGCTTAAGTTTAGATATTTTATAGCTATAAGTAAAATATAATTACTAGCAGCTCCGCTATCTATAAAGGCAGTTACTTCTTTTCCTTTATATTTTAAAGTAAAGGTTAGTTTAGAAATAGGGATTTTAGTACTATTAGTTTTAATAGTAATAATATTAATACTTTGCAATTTAGGATAGTTATAATAACGCCTTTCCGTTCCTAAATCCTTACTAAAATCCTTATTCTTATTAGTTATACCTCTATTTACCTTTCTTAAATAGAGGCTTTCCCTTTTCCCTTAAGGTTTTCTTTAAATTCCTCGGGTTACGTTAGAAAATCCCACCTTCTAGGGCTATTTTCTTCGGTAAGGGATCCGTTTTCGATAGGTCCCTTAGTTAATAATTCTCTTATAGAGGTAATTATAGCCTAAATCGTATCTAATTCGATACTAAGAATTCGGGGTCGAAAATTATAGTTATTTCCTTTATTTTCCTTAAGAATCCTATAATTAGTTTCCCTATCGAGAAGGAATTTTATTTCTTTAATAAAAAACCTTTCGTAAATAAAGCCAGCTTCCTTATAAAAGGTTAGTAAGGACGGGTAATAATTAGCGTTCTATTTTTCTTATAGGTAAAAATCGCAGTCCTTATTATAGTAAAATTACTAGCTAAGATTATAGTACGCTTACTTATACTTATCGAAGAATTCTTCTAGGTACCTTAAATACTAAAATAATTCGTTATAAGGAAGGTAACTATTATTTTTCTAGTCTTTAAATTCCTTTAGAATTAGTTCCTTTATTTTAATAAAATATTATATTTTTTCGTCTTCTTCTTTACTATCGGTTTCGATAATATAAAGATATTCTACTATAAGAAGGGGTAATTCTTCTTTTTCCTTCTTAATTTTATTTTCCGGAATAAGGCTATCTTCTCTTTCTAAAATAAGTTCGTAGTCTTCCCTTATTCCGTTAAAGTTATTAATATAGTCGTTAAGACTAAAGGTCGAAATAGAGTTTTCCGAAGGGCTATACTAGTTAGGTAAGTTAGAATAATAAGGAATTCCTTAAATTCCGTCTCTTCTATTTTTAAACTATTCTTCTATAACCTACTTATAAGTTTTAAAAGGGTTATTTTTACCCGGCGGGTAAAATTCTCCTCCGGAATCGAATTCTATACTAGCTTCTAAAGGGCTTATAAGCTCTAAAGGCTTCTTCGTATTCCTAACCGTATTCTAGCCGTCTAGGAATAGCGTATCGGCTATAAGTTCCGGGTTATATTATTATCTTAGTTCTTCTTAGAATTCGTAAGCCTCTCGGTTTATATCGTCCTCTTTCGTTAGTAGTTTAAATTTCGTATTGCGAATAGCACTCCGTTCCTTCTTATTTAAACCTAGCGTGTTATAATTAGTAGCTAAATAGGAAGAAATAACGTTAATTATCTTACTATTCGTAGAAGAGGTTTTTGCTATTTATTTTCCTTTCCCTTTTCCCTATTTTTTAAAGTAGTTTTTTGCAATATAGCTTTCTTTATTATAAAAGAAGTAAATAATAAGCTTCGAGGATATTATATCTAAATCTATAAGGTCTCCTCGATTAGCGTAATTTTTCTTATATTTTTTATTACTTTTATTAATATAAGAAGAGGTATTTTTACCTCCTTATTTTTATTATTTTCTTTTAAAAAGTTAATCGTCGATTTTAATAGCAGAAGCTATATAAGTAGATAGCTTTTTAGGTTTATCTTACTTATATAATTCATCTTTAACTTCGTCTTTTAGTCCTTCGTAAAAAATAGCTATAAGGGCTTTGTCTTCCTAGTCTAACTTACTAGTTATTTATCTAAATTTAGCAGCGTAGTTAGAAGTAGCCCCTTTTTACCGTAAGGTTTATAATTTATACTCTATAGTTCTTACTTTATCTTACTAGCCGAAAACTTCCTATAGTTTTTCTTCGAATCGATCGAAACTAGCAAAAATAAGCTCCGTTTCTTCTTTCCTATTATCCGTAAGTCTTAAATAATTCCTTAATATAGGTTCGAACTAGTTTAAAGCTATACCTTTTAAGTAAGTAGAAGTATAAATTACCTTTATAGGTTCGTTATAAAAGGCGGAAGAATAGAGCCTAAAGTAAGCTTTAATATTAGTTAAGAACGCTTATAAATCGTTATCTTTCCCGCTATAGTATTTAGGTCTCGGGACCTTACTAATATTTATAATAGGTCTAGGATTAGTAATAGTATAGGGGGGTGCAGGGGAGGTTATATTAGATATATTATATATTACTAGGTAGCGCCGCTTATTTCCTAATTAGGAAAGAAAAAAGTGGATTTTTACCTTTTATTTCCGTGGAGATATATACGATTAAAAAAGTACTATTTTTCTATTTTTTCTATTTTCTAGGAAAGGAATTCTTTAGCATACTCTCTTCTTATTCTTCGTACTTATAAGGCAGTTATAGTAGTAAAGAAGCTTTGAACGTGTTACGGGTTATACCCGTAATTACCTAATCTTACCTATAGCCCTTAATCTAAGCTTCTAAAAATAAAGAGAAAAAAGGGGTAATAAGAAGGTAAGGGGCTTTACTTACTTTAACCGGGCAGTAGGTAGCCGGAATAGGAAATTCATAAAGTATAAATAAGTAAAAACTTCCTAAATAGGAATATCTTATAAAGTAGGGGAAGGTTATAGAGAGTAAGCTTTTAAGGTGTAAATTGTTTAGATTAAAAGCTTAGAGAAGAAGGAAAGGAAAGACCCTTCGAGGGAAGGAAGCCTTCCTTTTATAATTTTCCTTCTCTAAGAAACTATCTAATTATATAAGCTAGCTAGAAAGCTATAGAATCCCGTAGAAGCTTTATATTATAAATATACTAGCGAATAGAATAGCTTTATCTTATTCTATCTGCTTTTATTATATTCTTTTACTTGAAAATTAAAATCCTACTTTAAAATTAACTTTTAATTTTAAATTTACTATATCCCTTAGCGAATAAAATAGCTTTATTTTATTTTATTATATTCTATTAGCTTTTAGGCTAATAATAAATTATAATAGATAATTCTTTATTTATAATAACTAATATTTCTTTCCGTTTTTAACCGTCTCTAACCGTTCTTCTTATCTTTAGAATTTTATTCGTTATTCTTATCTTTATTATCTTATCTTATTATCCGGGGTTTAACCTTCCGAGGTTTAGCCGTAATTTAAATACTTAATACTAGTATTTTTTCTTTATTATATAAATTATATTATTAAGCTATTTATATAATAAATACTGCTTATATAATAAGAATAGTACTTTTAACTAGTATTTATATCTTAGATTATTATAATATAAGTAATAAGCTTTAATAATACTCTTAAATTTATATAATATAAAATTAAAGCTTAAGCTACTAATAAAAGCTTTATTTTTTAAACTTATATATTTTATACGCTTATTTAGAATAGCTAAGCTAAACGCGCTAGCTATACTCTTATAAATACTATATACGCTATTTATATTAAAACTAAGCTTCTTAAAAAGCTATAATTATTTTTTATAAATATAAGCACTTATATATAAAATATATTATTATTATTAGCTAATCTAAAAAATTAAAGCTTTATTAAGATAATAATAATTATAATTTATATACTTTATAAATATTTAATTAAATATATATAATTTTAAAGATATAAGGTATATATTATTATTTTTTTTTAATATTAAATTTAAAGCGCTAAAATAGCCTCTTACGCTAAAAAAAAGCGCCTTATTAATATAAAAAGCTTTTATAAGTATATTTATAAAATTCATTTACTTAATAAAAATAAAATTATTAAAGCTTAAGATATTAAATTTTATAATTTAGCTACTTTAAACCTTAATTAAATAATTAAATATATAACTAAACTTAAAATTAAAAAAGATTAAAAAGAATAACTTAATAAGAATAAGTTTTTTAAATTTAAGCTTAATAAGATTAATAATAATAATAAAAATTATAATTATCTTAATAATTAAAGCTTTAATAAGCTTATTAAAAGCTAGGATATAAATAATATACTTAATTTAAATAATAAAACTATAAGCTTTTTTTAATTTAAAAAGCTTATTATATTTCTAAATATAATATAATTCTTTACGCTTAATTAAACGCTTAGCGCTTAATTTAATAATTTAGCTAATAAAGAAGCTTCTTTATAAGTAAAGCTAAGGAATAAAATTATAATACTTATTATTAATTAAAAAACTTATTTTATAATAGCTACTATAGCTAATTTTACTGTTAATACTATTTTTAGAAATATTAATAAAAAAGGAAAAGATTCTTAACTTTATCCTTTTAATTAACGCTATATTTAATATTTTAATATTATTAACGCTTAAAAGCTAGTAAAATATATAAAAATAATTTAATTATCTCTCCTTTTAGCGCTTAGTAATAAATATAAAAATTAAAGTCTTATATAATAAATAAACTTAAAATTTTATTAATTAACTTATTAGTAAATAAGTTTTACTTAATAAATAAGTATTTATAATAAAAACGCTTAAAAATAAAGCTATAATTATTAAAATACGCTAATATATATTAAAAAATAAAAAAAAAGCCTTATACTTTATTAAGGATTTTTCTATTATTATAATATACTTTTTTTTATTTAAGTATTCTTATTAATTATAGCTTCTTAAAATTTTAAATAATAATAATTTAATATTTTTAATATATTTATTAACGCCTTTTATTAAGAGGAATTTTTTATTAATTAGCTATATTTTTTTAAATATAATATAAATTAAGTTTATAAGCTTAATTAAGCTTTATATAACTTTAAGTTATTACTTATAATATAGTTTATATATATAAATAAAGCTTTTAAACGCTATAAATAATAATAACTTAAATTTAAGTTTTATATTTATATTTATTTAAAAGGATTTATTATATTTCTTTATATTAATAATATTATAATTATAGCGCTTATAGCTACTTTTATAAGTAAAGAAAAAGGTATTTTAAAAAAATAATAAGATTTATATAACTTAAGTAAACTTATTATTTTCTTAAGCTTATAATTTTATAAGAATTATACTATATATATAATTTATATATATTAAAAAAATATATTATTAAAATACTTAAATTATTTAATAATAATATTTTAAACGTTATATAAATACCTTAGCTACTTAAGGTTAAAATACTTACTAATTAGAAAATATAGCCGCTTATAATATTTTAAAAAAAGTAGCTAAAAGAAATAAGTAATATAAATTACCTTTCTAATGATATAAGGCCTAATTAAGCCTTTATAAATAGTAAATTATATAAAAGTAACCTTAACTTAATTATTTTATATTTTCTTATATAAAAAATTTAATATAATACTTTTAAGGTATAAAAAGCTTAAGCTTTACGCTTAAAAATACTTATAGCTTTTAAAATTTAAAGCTTTATATTTTTATAAATACTTTTTTTATAAATAATATATATATATAATACTTAATAGGTAAATATATTACTTTTATTAATATAAGCTTTATATATTAGAAATTAAAATAGTAAATACTTATAATATTATTATTAATAAAGGCTAAATTTATTAATTTAATACTTATAAATATAAGCTTAATTTAAATAAATAAGATTTTTAAAAACTTAAAGCTATTATAATAATAAACGCTTATAATTATATTTACTAATAGCTTTTATATTAAAGCTATTCCTTTTAATAAGTTAAAAATAGCTTAAATTAAGTATATTAATATATAATATAAATAAGTTATTAATTATATAGAAAAGTAATTTTTTATAATTTAATATATTAATAATATAAGGGATTCAGGCTGTGCCCGAATAACTGAGTCACGTGGGGTAATTAGTTATATCCGCGCGCGACGCGCGCGCGGATCGCCTACCCCTATTAGGCGTCACGACCCCTTTTATATAGCTCTTCACAGTCGTTCTAAATAATAAAGTTACCTCCTCACAGACAGCCCGGAGGCCGAACCCTTATAAATATAGCTAATATAGCTATAAATAACTTTATTAAGCTTTTATAATATATTTAATATATTAAATTTATTTATATATTATATTTATCTAACTTAAAAATTATAATTTTACTTTTTAAAGTTAAAAATAATATAAAAGGTAGCTTTTACATATTATTAAATAAGCTTAAAGCGTTTAATAATAAAGCTTATAATATTTTTATATTATTTAATAATAAAAATACTAATATTATATAAGCTAATTAATTAAATTAAAAAACTAATAAATAATATAATATAAGATTTTTATTATTAAAAGATTTTATACTTAAAAAAAAAATTTTAAAAAAAAAAATAATTAATATTATATTATAATTATTAATTAAGATAAAATAAATTATTTTAAAAAATAAATATTAATTAAAATAAAATAAATAAAATATATTATAATTAATATTTTAAAAAAGCTATAATAGTCTTATTATAGTAATTATAAAAGTAAGCTAAAATAATATTATAATTAAAGCTATTAAAAAAAGAAAAAAGAGAGGAGAGAAGCCCCTCTCTTAAGCTAGCTATATACCCCGCGTAAAAACTAAGCGCTATTAAGAAAACCTAAATATATCCGCTATAATCCCCCTTATCTAGTTATAATTAGTTATAAACTAATCCCTTATATAGCCCCTTTCTTAAGCTAGCTAAGAAAATAAAAGCGTAAGATAGAAAAGTTATATATTATTATATTAGTAAGATATTTTATATAATCTTTAGCTAATAGCCTAATAGCCTCTATAAAAATAAAAATAAAAAGGTAAAAAAGCTTCCTTATAGCTTAAAAAATTAAACCTTAATTTTTATAAAGAAAATTCTAATAAGCTTAAAATTATAATATTACTTAAAATAAAAAAAGATAAATTTATATATTAGTAATAAAAACTTACTTATATAGTTAATATATAAGATTAAATAATATTATATTAATTATAGGAAGCTTAGAGAATACCTTAATTATAGTAAATAGTAAAACTAGCTATATATTTATCGCTATATATTATTAGCGCTAATTTATAAGCTAAGGCGTAATATAATTATAATATATATTTATTAATAAATTTACGCGCTTAAGCTATACGTAAACTATTTTTATATAAAGTAATATAATAAAGCTAAAAATTACTTAAGTTATAATATTTAGCGTATATTTATCCCTTTTTACTTATTATCTTTTTAATTAAAATTTTTTAAAGCTATATTTAACTTATTTATTTTACTTATATTAAGCCTTAATTTTAATATTTTTATTTACTTATAAAATTTTAAATAATTACGCTTAAAATAATTAATTTAGTTATAATAATAATAATATTATTACTTAATAATACTTAAAAAGCGAGAAATTATAAATAAAATATTTATTAAGTTAGCTATAAAAAAGGGCGGTAAATTAATATATATATTAGGAATATTCCTAAAACTAAATATTTTATTAAAGCTTTAAAGAAAGCTAATAAAAGCTATATATATTATAAGCTAATTTTTATAATTTAAGCGTTTTTATAACTTTTTATATAGCTTAAATAAAAGTAAAATAATCTTAGTATAGTTAAACTAATATAATAGCTTAGCTTCGAAAAAAGAAAACTTTTATCTTATAATATATTTTTAAGAGCTTTTAATAGCCCCTAATATATCTTAACTAAGGAAAAACCTATATAGCGCTTTTTATAATTTTCCTTAAAAAGCTTAGAAATATACGCTAAAAAAGCTTTAAGCTAAAAAGAAAAATTTATAGCTATAATAATATATAGAAAAAATATTTATTAGAAAATATTAAAATAAGAAAAAATATAATAAAATTAAAACTAAAGCTTTTTAATTATAGCTTTATTAATAGTAAATTTAATATATATAGTAGCTAGCTAAAAATCTAAGTTAAAATAAGCTAAGAATAGCTTTAATATAAGTAAAATTTAATAATATTTTATATTAAAATCTTACTTTTATATTTAGTTAGCAGTAAGAGAAGCTTTAATTAATAGAATAATCTTATTATAATAATTATAAAAGTAAGCTAAAATAATATTATAATTAAAGCTATTAAAAAAAAGAAAAAAGGGGAGAGAAGCCCCCTTTTTAAGCTAGCTATATACCCCGCGCGATAATTAAGCGCTATTAAGAAAACTTAAATATATCCGCTATAATCCCCCTTATTTAGCTATAATTAGTTATAAACTAATCCCTTATAAAAGCTTATAATTATTAACTTTATTATTAGCTTAGCTTTATATTATTATTAATTTTATAATATATACTTTTTAATACGCTTTTAAGTAATTATTATTATTTTAAAAATATTAATAATAAATATATTTAAGCTTTTTATTATTAAATATATTAACTTATATAATTTTAATAATATTCTCCTTATTAAGTAATATAAATAATAATATTTTTTATATATATATATATTATTATAAAGCTTATAGCTTATTTTTAGCTTTTAGCTTAAAAAGGAATTTTCTTTTAAATTAAGCCTTTTAAAATTTTTTATATATATAAAGAATTAGTTTATAACTAATTATACTTAGATAAAAGGGATTATAGCGGAGATATTTAAGTTTTCCTAATAGCGCTTAGTTATTACGTAAAATATATAGTTAGCTTAAAAGGGGGGCTTTTCTCCCCTTTTTTTCTTCTTTTTAATAGCTTTAATTATAATATTATTTTAGCTTACTTTTATAATTATTATAATAAAACTATTATATTAATTAAAGCTCCTCTTACCGCTAACTAAATATAAAAGTAAAATCTTAATATAAAACGCTATTAAATTTTACTTATATTAAAGTTACTTTTAGCTTATTCTAACTTAGATTTTTAGCTAGTTACTATATATATTAAATTTATTATTAATAAAGTTATAATTAAGGAGCCTTAGTTTTAGTTTTACTATATTTTTTCTTATCTTAGTATTTTCTAGTAAATATTCTTTTTATATATTACTATAGCTATAAATTTTTCTTTTTAGCTTAAAGCTTTTTTAGTATATATTTCTAAGCTTTTTAAAAAAAGTTATAAGAAGCGCTATATAAGTTTTTCCTTAATTAAGATATATTAAAAGCTATTAGAGGCCCTTAAAGAATATATTATAAAATAAAAATTTTCCCTTTTTAAAGCTAAGCTATTATATTAGTTTAATTATACTAAAATTATTTTACTTTTATTTAAGTTATATAAAAAGTTATAAAAGCGCTTAGATTATAAAAATTAGCTTATAATATATATAGCTTTTATTAGCTTTTTTTAAAGCTTTAATAAAATATTTAATTTTAAGAATATTCCTAATATATATATTAATTTACCGCCCCCTTTTATAGCTAACTTAATAAATATTTTATTTATAATTTTTCGCTTTTTAAATATTATTAAATAATAATATTATTATTATTATAACTAAATTAGTTACTTTAAGTATAATTATTTAAAACTTTATAAGTAAATAAGAATATTAAAGTTAAAGCTTAATATAAATAAAATAAGTAAGTTAAGTATAGCTTTAAAAAATTTTAATTAAAAAGATAATAAGTAAAAAAAAATAAATATACGCTAAATATTATAGCTTAAGTAATTTCTAGCTTTATTATATTACTTTATATAAGGATAGTTTATATATAGCTTAAATACGTAAATTTATTAATTAATATATATTATAATTATATTACGCTTTAGCTTATAAACTAGCGCTAATAATATATAGCGATAAATATATAGCTAGCTTTATTATTTATTATAATTAAAATATTCTATAAGTTTTTTATAATTAATATAATATTATCTAATCTTATATATTAGCTATATAAGTAAATTTTTATTATTAATATATAAGTTTATTTTTTTTTATTTTAAGTAATATTATAATTCTAAGCTTATTAGAATTTTCCTTATAAAATTAAGGTTTAATTTCTTAAGCTATAAGGGAGCTTTTCCGCCCTCTTATCCTTATCTTTATAAAGGCTATTAAGCTATTAGCTAAGGATTATATAAAATATCTTATTAGTATAGTAATATATAACTTTTTTATCTTACGCTTTTACCTTTTTAGCTAGCTTAAGAAAGGGGCTATATAAGAGATTAGTTTATAACTAATTATAGCTAGATAAGGGGGATTATAGCGGATATATTTAGGTTTTCCTAATAGCGCTTAGTTATCGCGCGGGGTATATAGCTAGCTTAGAAGGGGGGCTTCTCTCCCCTCTCTTTCCTCTTTTTAATAGCTTTAATTATAATATTACTTTAGCTTATTTTTATAGTTACTATAGTAAGATTATTATAATATAAGCATTTTTAACCTTTTTTAATAGCTTAATTTAACCTTTTTTATAGCTTAAATTAACTTATTTAAAGCTTTTTAAAAATAGCTTAAAAAGTTTATTTTTACTATTTCTTATATTAATTAACTAATTTAAAATAAAATAATTTTATTTAAAACTTAATTTAATTTTTTAAATTTTATTTTTTATTATATTTTTAAGCTATTTAAGCTTTTTACTAGCTTTTTAAGAAAAGCTTAAAAATACTATTTTTACTATTTTATTATTTTCCGCACTTTATAGTATAAGATAACTATTTTCCGCTTATTTAAGTAAGCTTAAAAGGGGGTATTAAAGGGGTTTATATAACTAGCCCCGCTAAACCTTACTTATAGGTATATAACCTAGCTTAGCTATCTTAGCTTAGACTTAGTATATATATAATATATATATATTAGTGCACCTACCCGATAGCCTGTGCCCACCTTGTGTCACTATAGTATGTCTTGCGGCTAACTTGCCTGATACACTGCCGGGTAGGTCGGGTTAAGAATGCCGGCGTAGCACGTGGAGGAGCCGATAAGGGTTGGATTTCTTCACACACTCACTCACATGAATAGATACCTAGGTATGTACCTACACACCTACTTACACTGTGCATACATACACACTCCTATTTACTGATATATTCATCTGCAGATACAATGTACACAGGTAGGCTTAACAATATGTATGTATATATGTTACAGGCTGATCTGCTTTGTTTTATCTGCATTCTTTCACACTGTAGCATCCCGGCATCACTCATTACCTCCAGACCCACGTTACCGACTCTTCCCCGGGATAATCGATGTCGGAAACAGGTTATCTGACGGGCCCCCTGGGCGATGCCATCTTCTCCTTGGCCGGATAGAGAGTCTTCTTCACCTAATAAAGACTCATTAGCTTATTCCTTAACTCGTTAGTAAGTGGTAACATATCCAGCCTTGATACTAAGACTATGTGCATACATATGTACATACCTACATACACTATATACCTATTTTATAAGTATAACGGGCCTCGTGTCTAGCGGAACTACATGTATATATGTATGTATGTATAGTATGTAGATGGCATGTGTTGCTGATTCTTCCCTATGGCGTGCTGATGAAGCGGACGTTTTGCAAGAGCTATTAACGCACACACACGTGTATCTACATAGGTATGTAAGGTAGTATATATATATGTAAAGTACCTACAGTATGGCAACTAGGTTGCAAACATACATACATACCTGCATACATACCTAGGTAGGTATGTATGTATATATGTATGTATGTACTTTCACTGCTATCCGTTAAACTTCCCGTCTCGAGACCCGAGCTCAACAGTCGGTTTTGCATCAGGAGAAAGGTAAAAGCTTCGAGCTCGGAAAAGGGTTGAAGTCACTTCAGGCAGGCATGTGGGCCACGACTCCAGCATGTACATACATATGTATGTATGTACATACATATGTATGGAAGACAGATTAACTCACGAGAGGGAAGTTCGACTTGGAAGGACTCTATGTATGTATGTATGTATGAAAATTATTTTCCTTGTCCTCCGTGATCTAAGCCGACGGAAGACCGACTTAGACGCGAGAGATCCCTAAGCTCTAGTAGTGACAGAGAGAGAGAGAGAGTGTGTGTGTGTGCCAAGTGGTGAACGAGCGGGTCGCTGAGTTGAAGAAACTTTTCCAACTAGAGAGAGACAAGCGGCATCTAACAGTGTTAGTTGAAGCCGACAAAAAGACGCGTGTGAAAGTCAGAGAGAGGGAACCCATAGAGGGAGCCCAGAGAGGAAACTCAGAGAGGGACACGAAGGCATAGCCTCTCAGAAGAAGACCAAGAAGGCAGCCATAAGGGAGAAATAATCAATATCACCGTATCGAAAGTATTGTACATACACTCTCAGTCTCAGGTAACCACGGTGGTCGGGAGCACAAGATACGGGCCTGGAGATACATACATACCTACATACATACCTCATACATAGAGTCTTACCAGCCCAGTCCTCTCTCTCTCTCTCTCTCTCTCTCTCTCTCTCTCTCTCTCTCTCTCTCTCTCTCTCTCTCTCTCTTGTTTCTCGTATCATGTATGTACAACATATGTATGTATGTGCAAACATAGGTACATATATATGTACATGCCTATGTATGAGTACCTACATATCGTCTCCTCCTTGCTCCTCATCTTGTCGCCCCCTCGGATTCTTTTCTCTCTCTCGGACTCTACCAAGCCAGCTTCCCACCCCGTTTTTTTCCCAGGAAATTTGAGCCAAGTCTTCTTTTCGTCTTTTTTTTTCAATTGACTTGACGTTCATACGACTGCCGCCGAGTTGAGACGACAGGTTTTAAATGAGCTCGAATTGGCGAAGAGAAAGCTATAAACACCCGTCGTCGTTTGCGGGATATAAAGTCAACGGCAAGAAAGGAGGGGTGAAGGAAAGATATCGAGCAGAACTATAACAGAACGAGGAGGAGAACAGGAAGACAAGTCACTCAAAGGCGTTCCAAAAGGGCCGAAGCGTTGGCCATGATCCGGGTCATGCCTATCATACGGAGCCGTACCGGCTGCTTTACCTGCCGCCGGCGTAAGAAGAAGTGCAACGAAGAGAAGCCCGTTTGCTCAGGCTGCCGGCGCAATCGACTCGACTGCCGATGGCCCGCCGAATCGTCGCCGTCTTTAGCCTCGTCTTCATCGTCGTCGTCGTCGTCGCCGCCGTCGTCGTCATCCTCGTCGATGTCGCCGCCGTCATCGTCTTCGTCATCTTCTTCTTCGTCTTCATCCTCAATTCCCTCCTCGACATCACAGCCTTCTCCTTCTTCGATATTATCCTCCCCTCCGCTAGCTTCGTCGCTCTCGTCCCCGACATCAGCCTTGTGCCTGATTTCCGGCACACGGCAACAGCAGCAGCAGCTTCGCGAACAGACGTCGCCCTTGACGGCAGACACCGATGGCAAACGATTGCCAGAGCCTGTGTGTTTGCAACCGAGGGTAGTGCCGCTCACGTTGAGCCCGGAACATCAGCAGCGTCACCTTTATCAACACACAGGTAGTACGCAACCGCAGAGCCACCATAATTATCAACATCAACATCAACATCAACATCAAGAACAAGAACAAGAACGACGACGACGACAACAACAACAACAACAACAACAACAACAAGACCAACAACGGCAGCATCAACGACAGCTTCAACTTCAGCATCATCAGCTCCAACAGGACCAGCATCACTTTCAGACCTCGCCCGTCGACCCCTGCCCCTCTCCCGGCCGACGCTTCTCTTCCTCGACCATCGGCCACTTTGCCACAGCTGACGACTCCGGCCTGAAGATTGATACCACCGACGTGGGCGAGGAACATGGCTTCTCTCTCAGCGTACCTGCGATCTCCCCCTCGGCTTCATCGACTGTGTCGTCGCCACCAGCTTCTGCGTCGTCACCGTCACCGTCGTCGTCGTCGTCGTCGTCGTCCACGTCATCCTCGCCCTCAACATCATCGTCTTCAGCTGCTTCCGTGCCACTGCCTTCTTCGTCTCCCTCGTCTGCCACGACTTTCCAAATCTCCATCGATTCAGAAACCGAGGGCGCCGTTCAGGCGGACGAAAGTCAGCAAAGCCGCCTTTCACATCGACAAAAGCAGCAGCAGCAGCAGCAGCAGCAGCGACAACGGCAGCGGCAGCAACAACATGTTATCAACATGTCCGTGGCTTTGCTCCCCGCCCAAGGCCACGGCTCGTACGAGCTGCTCAGTTACTATCTCTCCCGCACAGCCGATAGCATGGGCAACGGTTCGACCCCTGTCAACCCCTTCATCGCCAAGCTCATCCCCATAGCCTTCTCCAACTCTCTGGTTTTGCAACTTCTGCTGGCCCAGAGCGCGGCCCATCGCCAGGCCTCTCGCGGGCCCGAGGCCGGCACCGAGATTGCCCAACAATATTATGCAGATTCACTTCGCACGTTCCGGACTGTTGTTGGCGATTTTGTTTCGGGCAAGGAGGAGCATATTCTGACGCTGACCGTAGGCAGCCTCATCCTATGCTTGACCGAGGTACGATGAGACCTAGAATTCTGCCTCATGCTGCGAAAAGCTCTACGCTGACTTCCGTTGTTCTACTTCTAGGTGGCGCGAGGAGACGTCTACGGTTCCATCCTCGACCACCTCTCAGCGTCACAGGCGCTGCTGGCGATGCTGCTGGAGCGGTCAGAGCTTTCGGGTGACCTGATCGACTTCCTGGTCGAGTTTTACATGCACACGGTGGCCTCGAGCATCATCGCCACCGACCCGCGCGGCGCCCGGCCACCTCCGCTCAGCCCGGGGATCGAACAAACGGCCTGGGGATTGGTGGCGCGGCGATACGTTGGCCAGCTATGCGGCTGCTGGCTCGAGCTGCTGCTGCTGATCCCGCAGGTGTTTCAGCTCGGACAGGCCCTGCTTCCGATCGCGGGCAGCGCCGAGAGTGCCATAGGGGCGCCGACGGCCGACGACATCATCACCTTTGGCTTCCTGCAGTCGCAGATCCTTGCCTTCTATCCCCCTCCCGGCATTGATGAGGTCAGCCAGTTGGCAGGCCTCGTCTTCAAACAGGGCGCACTGCTCTACCTGTGGAGCATTCTCGGAACTCCGGGACCGAACTCGGCGCTGGGGGACCTCATAGAAGGCGCCGTGGCCGAGGCCGTGTCGCTTCTGGGCCAGTTCCGGGCATCGCTTCGGATCAACACCAGCCTGTGCTGGCCGCTGGCGGTCATAGGCTGCTGCACGCCGGACAGAGCCATTCGCGATATGCTGCGCGAGAGGCTACAGACCATGATCGAGACTATTGGCCTGGGCAATATGCGCGAAACGCTGGCGTTGCTGGAGCATGTATGGAGGCAGTCGCCCGAGGAAACGAACCCGTGGACGCTGCATAGGTCGATGAGGGAGCATCAGATATGGATTTCCCTTGCTTGATAGTAAGTGTCATTCATGTAGGGGCCCTGGATGCCCAGGGGCTTAGCGAAGGTATATATAGATATATATATAGGAATATATATATATATATATATATATGTATATATATATATCATGCAGACGGCTTCGTATATATGTATGTGCTGTATGTATGTATGTACGTATATATATAGCATGTGTATGTATGGCATGATGGCTTGTTGACGAATGACGACATACCTACCTGCCTATAGCCCATTCGGAATTGTTGACTACATGCATGTATAGAGCCCGCCATCTTCGAGTCGACTGAATCCAGAACGCCTCAACGAAGGGTGACCATGTAGAGTCTCTCACTTGTCTTTACCATCGCCGGAAGAGACACCTGGACTGACTCCACGTACTGCTGGATATCCACCGGAGCGGATACTAGACACAGGTTCCGCACAAGCTCTTTGACCGGGACAGCCTTCCGCCGCCATCGCTTCGCTGGCTCGTCCCCTCTCCTCCTGGCCAATCTTCCGAGCCAAGCCGGCTGTCCAGAGCGACAAGGCGATGCAGCAGGCTAGCATGGCCCACATGCCTCGCTGTTCATGCACATCCACGAAAGAAAAAGACCTTGGTCAGCGTAGAAACGGCGACAAAGAGGAAGAAGAAGACAAACGGTGAACCAGGGCGCCGTGGATGCCCCGTAAAAGACGAGGCTCCACCAGGCGTTGACGGCGTTGCTGCCAAGGTTCATGGAAGCCAGGACGACTCCTCGAAAGGCATCTGACTCGTAGCGCATGGCGTCGTTACACCAGGCAAAGAAGACGGCCTGAGTTGCGTAGACGGCACCGGAGACGTAGAAACCGGCGAAGACCATGGCCGTCGTGGCCGGTTCGGTCGGGGAGAGCCTCGCGGCGACCAGCAGCATAACCGCGGAGACTACGCCGGCGGCGGCGGCAACGTAGCCGGCGAGCTGACGGCGGCCACCGAGCCGGTCTGTCAGCGCGGCGCAGGCGAGCGTCGAGGCGATTCCGACGGCAGAGACGCCGGCCGGATAATTATTCATCTGAGCCACGCTATAACGCTGCGATGGATGACTCTGCATGAAGAGTGCCAGCAGAGAGTTGGCAGCCGGGGACTCGGCCTCGCCGGCCAGAACCCACAGGCCGACGAAGCCCCAGAACTGCCAACTCGTCACCACGCGGCGAGCAAAGGCCTTTGTCAGCGGCGTCCGTTGCTTGTCCGCGACGTCCGGTACACGGGCCCGGGCCATTGCACGCTCGTCCGGGCTCAGGTAAGGCGCAGTGGTTTCCCGCGGCGTATCCGGGAACAGGGTGAAGCCGTAGACGGCAACGGGCAGCGTCAGAAGTCCGTCGATGATGAACAGCCATCGCCAACCGGCCAGACCGCGGCGACCATTGAGCCTGGCGTGGATTCCTGTCTGGACGAAGCCGCCGATCATGGTGCCAGCTAGGCCAGAGGCCGTGAAGATGCCGCTACGGATGCCGAGCTCGCTCTGCTTATACCAAGCGCCGAGGACCAAGTGAGTGCCGACGAATGTCGAGGCCTCGCAGGCGCCCTGAAACAGACGGATGGCCATGATGGCTTTCGGACTGTGCGTCGCGGCTGTTGCCATGGTGAGGGAGCCCCAGATGAGCATCATGGAGGGAAACCAGAGGCGCGGCCTGATGTAGCTCAAAGAGAGATTGGAAGGCACCTGTCCAAGTATGTAGCTGGACGTGAAATGAAGTTGAGTCTCGTCTCGTCTTGTCCTAAGTTGGATCGTGTAGCCACAACTTCTGTTGCGCATCTGCCAGATCTCTTACACATCTACATATATTGAGGAGACGAGATAACTCACCCTATGGTAAAGCACGTGTTGATCTGATTCAGCTGATCGCCGACGAAGCCAAGATCCTCCCGCATGCCCGAGACGTAGGCGTTGGCGAGGTTGGACCTGTCGAGCTGGAAGACGTCGGTCAAGAGGACGGTACAGATGATTGGTTCGAAGAAGACAGCTCACGTAGTTGACAAAGTAGCTGAGGCAGCAGAAGCTGAGGATGAAGAAGTCGATCTTGCGCACCAGACCGCGTTCACCTGATTCGGGAACTGGCTGACGAGCCATCGATCTATTGGTCGAGATGGGATGCCTTTTTTTTTATGAAAGCTATCGAGGGCCAAAGACAAAACTCGCCTGCTTTGCCAGCCTGTGATGGTGGTGGATGAAGAGGTTGACCAGCGAGATTGGAGTTTTCCGGTTGGTTGAGGAATTGGATTCTTCCATTGGACGTTGGTTGGCGCTTAACAAGACAGATCTGGGTTAACACCGTAACACAGACATACACACATGGCATGTCGTGCGAGCTACTGAGTTAGTCCTATAATACAGTATCAGTATCCGTACCTACTCATACCTCATATATCAGTAGAATGCATACATACATACGACTCTGACAAACAGAGAGAGAATTCTCTCATTAACACCGTGCATCCATCCATACATACATACGTATAGCCTCGGAAGAGCCTAATACGGGATCTAGTATCCAGTATGTAAGGATGATATACTAGCAAATTCGCGAACCTGCAACGGTATATACTAATCAACCCCTTCCTCTTTACGCAAAAACCTTGCGCAACTCTCCAGCGTGCGACCACCGCTACCATCACCAACACCGCAATCATCCGCAGCTGCGATGACCCTCTCCTCATGGCAGCAGACGGCGGCAGCCAAGCGTGAGGCGCTAAGTGCCTCGATCCCGTCCGAATGGCGCGTCCCCGCGTCCAAACTCCCCCCGGCCGGGCAAGACTGCGTCCTTGACTGGCCAACGACATCCGGATGGCTGACAGCGGCCGAGGCGGCGTTGACGAGTCTGTCGGCCTCGGAGCTGGTCGTCAAGCTTGCTTCGGGCGCGATCACATCCGAAGATGTGACAAAAGCCTTCTGCAAGCGCGCGGCGGCTGCTCATCAGCTGGTTAATTGTCTCAGCGAGACGTGCTTCGACCGCGCCCTAACTTCGGCTCGGGACCGGGACCGGCATTTGACCCGAACCGGTCGGCCCGTCGGCCCGTTGCACGGCCTGCCCGTCTCGCTCAAGGACTGCTTCAACATACGGGGGCTCGACGCCTGCGTCGGCATGGTGGCGCATGCCGGTGACGCCGCCGTCGCCGACGCGGCTATCGCCGAGGAGCTCGAGCGAGCCGGGGCCGTCCTCTTCGTCAAGACAAACGTCTCGACAGCAATGATGATGGCCGAGTCGTACAACAACCTCATCGGCCGCACGCTGAACCCGTGGAACCGACGGACGACCTGCGGCGGGAGCTCTGGCGGCGAGGCGGCGCTGCTTGCTCTCGGAGGGAGCCCCTTGGGTGTCGGCACAGATATCGGCGGCTCCCTGCGCATCCCCTCCGCTTGCACCGGCATATTCACCCTTCGGCCCTCGGCCGGCCGCTTCCCCGTGCGCGGGACCCGCTCCGGGATGCCCGGTCAGGAGGCCGTGGCGTCGGTCAACGGCCCGATGGCACGGACGTTGGCCGACCTCGAGCTATACTGCAAGGCCGTGATCGGCGCTGAGCCTTGGCTTCGCGACCCGCGTTGCATCCCGCTTCCGTGGAGGGTCGCCGAACCTCCGTCTCGGCTACGCATCGCCGTGCTATGGCACGACGGCATGGTCCGGCCAACGCCGCCGGTTGCACGGGCGCTTCGCACGGCCGTCGACCGGCTCCGGACCGCCGGCCATCATGTCGTCGACTGGGATCCCGTCGATCAGAAAGCCGGCGTGGCGCTACTGGCCCGCATGTTCGTCGCCGACGGCGGAGACGCCATTCGGACCGTCATCGAGCGGTCCGGAGAGCCTTGGCCGGCTCAGCTGCGACCTTATGAGACGGCCACGGAGCTCAGCACCTCGGCCATGTGGCGGCTGCAGACGGAGCGATCCGGGTTTCAGTGCCGCTATCTCGAACGATGGAATGCGGCTGCCATCGATGCTATCCTGTGCCCGGTCATGGCCTTTAACTCGGTTCGGCACGATCAGTTCAGACATGGTAAGTCTCCTTGTCCTCCCACCTATTCACTTCAGCTCGTTAATCATGTCTCGCCTGCTCTTAAAGTCGCCTACACGGGTGTGTTCAACGTCCTCGACTACTCATGTCTCTCCTTCGTCACGCCTCTTAAAGTCGACGAGGCCATTGATCAACCGGATCCGAATTATGAGCCTCTGAGCCCTTCATGCCGACAGATACATGACGAATGTGGGTTATACATATACATCTATCTGGGAGACATTGGCTATTACAGTCACTGGACTAAGCATGCGCAGATGACGCCGGTCTAATGCATGGAATGCCCATCAACCTGCAACTGGTGGCTCGTAGGCTCGAGGAGGAAAAGGTGCTGGCCATGGGTAGGCAGGTGATGGAGGAGCTTTCGCGAGAGAAGGGAGAGTGAGTTTCTTCTTTTCCTTCTCTCCCTTGATCTTCTTCCTACCGTGCATTGATCTGATGCATCGCGAGTTGATGGCCATCAGCAGACCCAATCCACAAATAGCCAGCAAGATCTGACTCCGGTCCCAGACATTCTGGATCATACGGACTGACTGGAGAACAACCGCCTGTGAAGTAAGTAGGGAGGGTATGCTCGTACAAAGTAGGAAACGAGAGCTACCTACTTTAGGGAGGATGCCCCCCTTTTCATCTGCAGCCTTTCCATCCCATACATCCACGTCTTTTTCTTTATTTGCTTTTCTCTCCGCTACCCCGGCACTTTACGGAACAGCGGTAGCCCAACCGTGCCTTGATTTCCCGTCTCTGCTTATCCTCAACTTGGTTAAGGGGCCAGCCCATATTGACCAGGCTCGGGTCAGTCGGCACGCCTTGAAGAATGCGATCAAAGCATGCTTGCTAGATCGACCAGTCGACGATGGAAGAAGCCTTCGGCGCTGTAATGGTTATAAATAAACAGATTTCTTCTATTTACACACAGAATCTCGCGCCGCATATTCGTACTTTGCAGCTCATAGACCCATGCAGCGTTGCTGCAGTCGCCGGTGGCGCCACGTATGTATTGCCTGTTGGAGGCATCGGGCAGGCTTTCACGAGACAAAGCGTGGTCGTCACAATAGGCGAGAACACGAGCCCAGTCTCTACGGATACTGCTGCTTCCGTACGGATTACATCAAGTGCGAATGCGTACATACCTACATCATGTTAGAGGCATCGAAGTTGCCACCCCTTTTCCGTCTCCCCTCGTTGCACAGTCACCGTCACCAACGCAGGATCGCTCACTAAGTGGGAGGTTTGCTCAATTTATGGCTGATCCGACTGGCTGAGTCTGAAGAAACCTCATTTCTCCTCGCACAATCAGCGACGAATACAGCAGTACGATCTGACAGACGGCCAGGTTAGGCAATTGCAGGCAGATCAATGTCTTGGCCGAATTGCTAAGCTTACATGACCACTCTCAAGATTGCCTTTGATAGATATGACTCTTGCTTTGGGGCTCAGAGATGGAGTCAGGAGCCTTGGATGTCGTCATAATCTGACCGCCGTCAGCTTCGGACATGTCTTCCGAAGGCCTTCCAAAAAGCTACAAGGCAGCAAGATGAAAGCAGGACAAGAAGAGTTGCAAGGTGTTCGTGTGTATCATGTTATGTGCTATGTATGCTTCTTTCTCACGGTAGGAAGAGCAGAGCCATGCCATCTATGGCTACGTACATACATACATACGTGTTGCGTCTTACTCGATGATGAGATGGTGCGAAGAGCTTCGCCCTCCGTAAGCCTCCGGGATTCCTTCTGACTCCTAGGCAGAAGCTCAATGCGAGAATTGCTTCATACGACCTATGTAGATAGATAGATAGATATAAGACTACCATCTCGCCAAAGGGAGAGGAAGTAGAATCTTCGTCTTCTAAGTTCCTGGGCATATGCCTCGCTTTCGCATCCATGCTCTCTTCAAGGACGACACTTCTTTCATTCTTCGCCGCGGTCGTAGCAGCCGCGGCGGGATCCAACTCGTCGGTGCGATGGACCGCTTGCGCAGACAACATGGGTAGCCCGCTTCCCGTCGACTGTGCGCGCATGACGGTTCCTCTCGACTACGCCGAGCCAGCCGGACCCGGCCTCCAACTCGAACTCCTCCGTGTGCCGGCCGTGACGCAGCCGGCGCAGGGTAGCATCCTACTGAACTTTGGAGGGCCCGGTCTGCCAGGGCGGCAGAACTTGGCCCTAGTGAGCAACATCTTACAGGCGTGAGTGGTTTCGGATTCCGACTATTGTCCAGGCCTGACTGATGGTTTATAATGGTTGGAAGCCTCTCTGGTGGCCGCTTCAATCTGGTTGCCTTTGATCCGCGGTATGTAAGAGCTGTGGTAGAGATGTCGTAATTTCTTTTGCACTGAATTCCACACCCTGTCACAGCGGCACCGCAAATACGCTGCCATTTACGTGCAACGATCCTGTCTTCTGGGAGCAGACTTTTTGGCAGGAGCCAATTTTCCCGGTCCGGGACGACCCCCGCGGCCCGGACTCGGACCTGGGCCGGCTGTGGGCCCGGGGCTCGACCTTGGCCGATGTATGCGCCCGAAAGCACAACGACACCGGTCGGCTGATTAGCACGGCCTTTGTCGCCCGAGACTTGGTCCGGGTGGCCGAGGCCCTGGACGATGATGGCCTGGTGCGTTACTGGGGTCGGTTAATTCTTTGCTCAAGGCTTGGCTTGTACGCTTGCTCAGTGTCCTCCTTTCAGGCTTCTCTTACGGCACGACGCTGGGTGCCACGCTCGTCTCCATGTTTCCGGACAAGGTGGACAAGGTGGTTCTCGATGGCGTGCAGAACCCGCATGAGTACTACAACGCATACGCGTGAGTATCCTTCTTTCTTCTCACCTTCACCTCTACTAGGTGCTAACTGATGTCCTTTCTCTACGGCGAATAAAGCGACTTCGAAGAATGGACTCAATCTGACGATGTCTTCTCCGGCATCTTCACATCCTGTGCCGCCAATCCCGACCGCTGCGCCCTCGCCCGTCCCGGAAAATCAGGAGCCGACCTTGAGCAGTCGGTCTGGAAGCTGGCCGACTCTCTGAGGCAGCGTCCCTTGGCCTTCAACACGTCCTCTTACGTCCTCGACGACGGTACTCTGCGCGGCTACATGTCTGAAAGCCTGTACTCTACCAGCAGCTGGTCTGACTTTACGGCCGTCATGGATATGCTGATAAGCGGCCGCGTCGACGAGGCTTTCGTGCTGCGCCACCTCGGCGACCGTGCTTCGCTGCCTCCGGACAGCAATAGCAGCGCAATCGAGACGGCCATGACACGCACCCTGGTCACGACGATGCCTCTTTTCGGCATCCATTGTCTCGACCGCGCGTCTCGGGCCGGCTCGTTGAACGCCTTGATGCCGGCACTGCGCCGCCTCCTGTCCATCAGCCGCGTCATTGGCGGCGCGGGCGCCAATACGGCTGTTGCATGCGCGCAGTGGAAAGTCGAGCCCCGAGAGCGGTACGGCGGCGACTTCCGAGTTAGGCCTCGGGCGCCGGTGCTGATTGTCGGCAACTCGCACGACGGCCATACGCCGATCCGGTCGGCGCACAACCTCAGCGCCGGGTTCGAAGGCAGCGTCGTTTTGGAGGTTGACGGTTACGGCGTGCGTGTCCTTGCTCCTCCCCTCCCCCTTCTTCCACCTCCCCACCCCCCCGGTCGGATGCTTTCGTAGCTGACAACCCATGCTCTCCATCTGTTTGCTGTTCTTCCAGCATACGTCACTCGGTCTGCCATCGAGATGCATGATTCGTACTCTGTCGGCGTATTGGCGTGACGGCAAGATGCCGGCGCCGGGGACCGTCTGCAGCGTTGATGCGCCGCCATTCTCGGGCATCACATGGCTTGACATCTTCAGCAACAGCACAGCAGGCCGTCAGCGGTCTCCGGTCAAGAGACACGCAGAAGCACTGCAGAAATTGGAGGCGTCGACACGGCCTTGGCGCATCGTGTGAGTGAGGTGAGAAGCTGCCGTTGGCTGCAAGTGATATGATCGACCAACCCCTGTAGATTCGTGGCTCGAGTACTCCGTACATACCTACCTACCTCTGCACATAGACAGGTGCTCAATAGATCATACATGCTAGGTGCAGTAAAGACGCACAACGTTTTCTCGCCTTCCAAAGTTGAGCCGGATCGAATCCTCCCTATTCTCTCGGATGCTAGTCCCGGCCTCGTTGGCTCGACATCAAGTTTTGTGCGTCCTGGAGAGAGCGGCTGAGCCGACTATAGCTCAGCTCCGATGGTGTAACTGTCGACTTCTAGCCTCATGTTTGGCTCGTCGCACCAAGTGTAAAGTACCTACCTACCTGTGCAGCAGATGCTTTCTTCTTCTCCTCCTTCTCCTTCTCATTCTTCCTCTTCTTTCCCCTAAACGACAACCCTTCCCTCTCAGCTCTCAACCACTGCGTCCGACGGCAAGAGGACGAATTGCTTCCTTCGTCCTACATGCAAGGACAACCCGCGACCGCTTCCGAGACGTCAAACTTGCGCACGCTGACGCGGCCTACGTACGAAGGCTCGGATGCCCGATCATGGAACCTGTCCCTGTTTTGACTTTGAGCCCAAACGTATGTACGGTAGTGTCCAGCTGGATGTATGTATGTATGTATGTTTTGTGATATGCAGGTAAGACGGATGAAGGGGGATGATGTTGAGCATCGGATCGTGAGTACGGAATACGTACGGATGGAGTCTTCGTAATAGCTTCCATGAGAAGAAAAACACGTCAATAGGAGACGATGACTACGACGACTACGATGACGATGACGACGACGACGACGACGACGACAACGACTGGATCCAACACACGACTTTAATATCTCTCCGGCTCAGCTGTGTGCGTGTGTGCCCTGGCATGCCCTGTCCTGTCCTGTCCTGTCCTGTTCCTGCCTTTCGCCAACGGGGCGCAAAGCCAGGACTGACGCCGCGCGTTCTACTAAAAGACATAGTGTCGGTGCTAGTAATAACCTCACAGCCTATCGCGAAGTCGACAGCAGATGGCTTGCAGTTGCACTGCCACAAAGAAAGTCCGGCCCGGTGGGGGCTTCGGTATATCGATGCTCCCGCTCCCGCTCCCCCCGGCCCCCCCCTTCCCCCCCCCAAACGTCCGGTCCCCTTTGCCGCGTGTTGGCCCGATATGTCGTGCCGTCTTGATTCGTATTCATTCAATCACTCCCACGCACAACATGCAGACGCATAAGCTTCACCATAATCACCGTCATCAAAACCTCATCATCACATTCGACTCTGTAACCCAAAAGCCGAACCGTGCCCCCACCCCGGCTACGACCGTGGCCCCCTCCCCTCCCCCCCCTTAACCACCGGCCCCAACTCCGGCCGCGCGGTAAACAGCCCCCCAACCCCATCCATGACTGCCTCTTCCTGCGCGTCAGCTTCTCCTCGTTCCAGCTATAATTGTCCCTTTTTTTTCTTGGTGTCTTCAAGTCCGCGCGTCAGCTAGCTTGCCTTAGCTTCGATCGACATCTTCCAGTAGAAGGCTCCGGAATGCGATGACGCCCGAGGTGTTGGAACGATAGCGTGTTCCGACTCAAAGCGGAACCGCGTTCGTCAGTTCCCCTGCCTCATCTTCTGTTGCCGTGGATGGAGCTGCGTGTCTTATCCCTGCTGCGGCGGCGGCATTCGAGCCGTGCGCCTTTTGGCCACCAACACCCCTTTTCAATTGCGTATTGCCCTCAACTGCCCACCTCCCTGTCATATCGACTTCAATATGTAATATGTGCGGGACTCTATTCTTATTCTCTAGTTATACCGGTTGCCACCTGCGCCTTGCTCCATGCGGCAGTCAAGTGCCGGGTTTCCTTTTTGCTGCCCTTGCTTCCGCATGTCCCCCCCTTCCCCCTGTCTTGTCTGTGAGAAGCTATAGCGTAATAGAATGTATGCTTAAACGAGAAAGGAGAATTCTTTTGTATCCGCACACACTCTCTTCTCGTATCTACGGAGTACGAATAAGTGGTAGTTTAATAAAGGTAATTCGTACAACAGCCTATCATACAACTCAACTCGGCTGACTGCGTATATGAGCTTGAGACAGACGTATTTGGCCTCATCACGGATACAGCTTCTTCCGCATCAATGAAAAGGAGTTTCCCTCTTACAGCCTTCTCTCTCCGAGCCGTGCGCCCAGTTCAGCTCCCAGCTACGTATGCTTATGAGATCTACAACAGCCTGGCCAAGCCCGTGCCGCAACCGCCATATTCATCAGTAACCCCTGAGCACTTACAAGGCCCCCCCCCTGCCCGGTATTTTACTTTTTTCTCGCCATGAGCACAGAAAAGGGGAGACACGAGAAAAAGAAAGATCAACAGGAAAAAAAAAACAAGAAAGCATCAACTCTGCATCTCAGACCCCCACAACAAGGGGCTCTGCCACGCTTCTCCAGGCATGTACGAATAGATGGACTTGTCGTCACCTACCTTCAATCCCGTTCAGCCCGCAAGAGTCAGCCGTGTGTTGATGTGTGGTGTGTCTTAGCCGCCGCTGATGCAAGTTCTCTTCTCTCCTGATCCCGAGGATGATGGATGGATCCGACCCTTCCGGCCCCGGCCCCCTGTTCCCCCCCGCGAGTCGCCTCTCCAAGGCTTGCTGCTGGCTGACTCCGTCGATCGAGAGACTTCATGCCTGACATCCTCACAAGGGCCTGTCGCCAGCTTGCCGGGATCGGGTCTGCTTCGCAGTCGCCCCCAAAGTAAACAGACCGCGCGGCAAGGCGAAAGCTCTGACAGTGCTTGCTTGTATGTACGGAAGTAGGTAGGTAGGTATGTACTATGAATGTGAAAGATGATGCTGTCTGCTGGTATATAAAGACATCTCGACGGCCACCTGTGGAGGAAGAGGCATCTCTGTTCTGCACTGCTCTCTTCTTTACCACCCTTCTATCCGCAGCAAAGCTGTCAATTTTTCATACGCTCTTTCATTCGTCATCTTTTCTTCTTATCTTTGAAACAGAAGCCTTCGGTTGACATGAAGTTTCTACCCGTTGGAGCCGCCTTCTTGGCGACGACGCTGGCCGCGCCCACCGGTGACAAGGGCGACTACAAGGACGGCAAGGACGTAGACTACAAGAACGGCTACGGAGGTGACTACAAGAACGGTTACGGCGGCGGTGACTACAAGAACAGTTACGGCGGCGGTGACTATAAGAACGGCTATGGCGGCGGTGACTACAAGAACGGCAAATACGGTGGCGGCTGGAAGGACGGCGGTATCGACGTCCACGTCGGCGGCTTTGACGGCTTGAAGCACGGCGGTGATTACAAGCACGACGGCGACTACAAGAAGGGAGGATATAACTACGGAGAGTACGATGGCGGCAAGGGCGGCGACTACAAGCACGGCGGCGACTGGAACAAGGGCGGCGACTACAAGTACGGCGGCGACTACAAGCACGGCGGTGACTACAAGCACGGCGGCGACTACAAGAAGGGAGGATACAACTACGGAGAGTACGATGGCGGCAAGGGCGGCGACTACAAGCACGGCGGCGACTATAAGCACGGCGGCGACTATAAGCACGGCGGCGACTACAAGAAGGGAGGATATAACTATGGAGAGTACGATGGCGGCAAGGTCGGCGGCTGGAAGGGCGACGACTATAAGCACGGAGGCGACTATAAGCACGGCGGTGACTATAAGCACGGCGGTGACTACAAGCACGGAGGCGACTACAAGAAGGGAGGGTATAACTATGGAGAGTACGACGGCGGCAAGGTCGGCGGCTGGAAGGGGGACGACTACAAGAACGGAGGTGACTGGAACAAGGGCGGCGACTACAAGCATGGAGGTGACTGGAATAAGGGCGGCGACTACAAGCACGGCGGCGACTACAAGCTCGGAGACGGCTTCAAGAAGGGTGGCTACAACTATGGAGAGTACGACAGCGGAAAGAAGGGTGGTGACTGGAAGGGCGATGACCACAAGGGCGGCCTCGGCAACCTCGGCGGCCTCGACAAGGGCCTCGACTTGGGCTGGCTCGTCGGTGGGAAGCATCAGGGTGACAAAGGCTTCTCCGAGCACGAGGGTGGCAAGTATGACGGCGGCAAATATGACGGCGGCAAATATGGAGGCGGCAAGGACTACTCCGAGTGGGATAACAACAACAAGGACTCTGGCAAGGGTTATGACATCGACTTCGGCAAGGGCAAGGACTCTGGAAAGGACTTCGGCAAGGATGCCGGTAAGGACTATGGCAAGGACTCTGGCAAGGACTTCGGCAAGGACTCTGGCAAGGACTTCGGCAAGGACTCTGGCAAGGACTTCGGCAAGGACTCTGGCAAGGACTTCGGCAAGGACTTCGGCAAGGACTCTGGCAAGGACTTCGGCAAGGACTCTGGCAAGGACTTCGGCAAGGATGCCGGTAAGGACTACGGCAAAGATTCTGGCAAGGACGTTATCACAGACGCTGGCAAGAACTTCCCTAAGGATTTCCCCAAGGACAACACTGGCAAGGACTCGGGCAAGGACTCCGGTAAGGACTTTGGCAAGGATACTGGCAAAGATTACGGAAAGGACTCCGGCAAGGACTTTGGTAAGGATAGCGGAAAAGACTCAGGAAAAGACTTTGGCAAGGACAACGGCAAGGACTCTGACAAGGGTTACTCTCTGCCCGGCACTTACCCTCCTCCCAGCAAGGGCTATTAGGATAGCCTCATGACTCGGTTTGGTCGAGTTATTTTCGCTTAATGTTGGATAGTTTTTTCATTGTGTTTCGAGAGACGCATACAGTCAGCCGATCCTTTATATACCTACATGTAATTCGATACTCTTGATGAGGCTTTTCGAATGAATGAACAGAATCTGTTTCTTTGACTCATGCACGTTGCAAAGTTGAGTGATTTGATGAGTGTGACAAACAGGATGTTGGATTTGTAACTGGTAACGTTAGGACAGCTGTTAGTCTCCACGAATTGACTGTCAGGTAGATGAAAAGTCGCTCAGGTTAAAGACGAGGTCTGTCTTGGTGACAGATGCAAACAAGGACACATCTCTGCCTCCTGGCACACATAGACACAAGCTCTCTCGAGCGTGCCATGCCTAGGTAGTGAGCGGGATTCAGAAACCAAAGGGCACCACAGTCTATTATTGCTATCTGCGGCGAGCGTCTATCTATATTTTACCTGACATGCATGTAGTCTACCCGCCTATGTAACAGCATACCCTCCATTCTGCGCCATGAGTATTTTCTTTTTCGTTTTCGCATTAGAAGTGATATAAACGCCTCCAATTTCAAGCGAAGGTGGTAAATCAGTTCTCTTGGAGCCGCAATCCTCGCAACAGAGAGAACGGCTTAAGGGTTTGGACGAGGCTTCTTCGGTCTCTGGCCGCCGAAGCGCCAACGCTTGGCGTTTTCGTCGACGTACCAGCTCGTCACCTCGGCAGCCTTCCGGACCCATTTGGAGGCTTCCCGGCCGTGTTGAAGCTCGACATCGGAGAGGAAGATGTCAAGATCAAAGGCCACGACTGACTCTTCTTCGTGAGGGCTGGCGTCTGCGTCGGTGAAACGCCAACTGACGTTATCGATAATGGGGACAATCAGCCGCCAGCCCGGGCGGCTTCGCTCCCTCACAGCGAGCATCGTGCCTCCGGGATTGATGAGACTAAACTGCCAGTCACCAAGGCCTTTGGGGCCGGAGCCGGCGTTTTGCGGCCGAATCAGCGACTTTCCCTCGTAATTAGAGATTAGATCGCGTGCGGCTTCGGTCTGTGACGTAGATAGTGAACCGCTTTCGATGAGTAAGTCGAGGATAGTAGGGAGAATCTGGATGGAGGAGACGGCGTCGTCGACATCGATGCTCGGAAGCTTCGGATGCGATAGAACTAGAGGCACGCCAAAGTTGCCAATGTTTCCGTTGCCGTAGGTCGATACACTGCCCTGCTCAGCGATAGAAAGGCCGTGATCACCGGCGACGACCACAAGAGTCTCGTCTTCGGCGCCTTCTTGCCGAATAATATCGAGAACACGGCCGATCCAGCGGTCGACATAACCAACGACGTTGACATAGTGCGACAGACTGTCGAGCTCGCTATCATCCGTCAGGGGAACATACGTCTCGCCAACAGGAAGCTTGAAGTCATGATGCGTGGTGCTGGTCAGGTGTGTGAGAAAAACCCTCTCCTTCTTCCGACGGGCCTCAGAAAAGGCATCGCGAATATAGTCGTCGAGGACAATCTCGGGCAGACCAAAGTAGTTGATGTCGCTGACGTTGGTGCGACCAAACTTGGCAGCGCTGCTGCGGAGGTACTCCTTTGTTATGATAGTTCCGGGTTTGTAGCCGAAATGCGGCATCAGGGGGAACTGCTTGTCGAATGTGTTGGTGACGGACTGCATGTATGTCGAACGCCAGGGATACGATGTGAAGTCGGAGTCATCCTCGACGTCATCATCACCCGTAGTCTCGGTGGTATCATTGCCGGAGGCTTCGGCGTTGGTGCCTTCGAGCTGATTCAAGGCTTCGAAGACGTGTGGCAGACACGGCTGGTAGAAATGACTCAGATATTCGAGGTTGAAGTCGATGATGAGAGGCGTCAGGCCACACAACGAAGCCGTCAAGCTCTTGAGCGTATACGTGCTGGAAGAGTGAGCATTGTTGAAATTGACGCCTCCGCGTCGGGGCCGTTTCTTGTGCTTGAAGCCATCGGCATAGTCACCCGTCAAGTAGTTGGCCACGGGCGTAAGGGTGGCCAATCGACTTTCGGCCTCTTTGGAAAGCTCGCCGGTTACGGATCCGTTGGCGAGACGACGCCAGATGAAGCCATCGCGCTTTAAGGGGAACACGTCTTTCCGCGTGGCCTCGAGCTTCAGGAGAACGACGTTCCGGATCTGCAGCTTGCCGAGGGCCGACCTCAGCTCCTCTAGCGGCGGTTTGTCGAGGTTTGACACCCGGATCGGGTCCTGGGCCGCGTTGTAGTGCAGCTGATCCTCAAGGTACCAGTCGGAGAAGCCCTGGAGCGGCTTCTCGGACGGAAGCCAGGACAGTGGCGGAGGATCGGCCAGCGCCGTGATGTTGCCGTTGAGGCTGCTGGCATCTTTCCCGCGCAGTCGCGACAGGGCCGGCGAGGAGAGTGTCAGCTCGATCAGGGGCAGCAGCGGGAGCGTCCAGGACATGAAGACGAGGGCGGAGTCGTGCGGCCGCAGCGCATAGTTGACCGCCTGGACCAGCAGGCAGAGTCCGACGAAGACGTATAGAGCGACGAGGAGGCGACGCGACGTCGGCCGCAGCTCCTGAGAAGTTTTGAGGCCAAGCTCGGAATCGTCATCGTCATCGCACTCGTCATCGTCGTAGTCGTGCTGGTGTGACAGACGCCGATAGCCGGATCCGAGGCCGGAGCCGAGGCCGGAGCCGAGGCCGGAGCCGAGGCCGGAGCCGGGGTCGGATGAGCCGGAGCCTGCGCCTGAGTCTGAGCCTCGCCTGCAACTTGCAAAGAGCCGGAGAGGCCATCGTAGCAAGTCCAGTGCCATTCCGGTGACCAGAAAGCATGGCGCCTGCAACAGGCCAGCTAGAAAGACGAGAGCGACGAGGACGAGGCACATGGACAGCAAACCCGTCAATAGCATGCGCCAGGCCGAGACGTCGGCGGCGGCACCGAGATTGCGCCAATGGAGCTCCAGTCCAGCGACGGTGAAGAAGGAGATGCTGATGCCGGCCAGCAGCGTGACCAGGACGGCAACGGCCGAGGCAATTGCGGAGGCGACGGGCCGGGCCGGGACCGGCAGCCTGCCATCGAGGAGAAGCCGCAGCAGCAGCAGCAGAAGCGTATCCTGAGCGAACAGAGACGGGCCCCAGAACAGCAGCGCGTGCGTCGGCAGGGCATCGGCATGGGCGTAGACGTGGACCAGCTTGGCGGACAAGATGGCGGCGGCGGCCAGCGCCAGAGAGATTCGTCGATCGGCGAAGCGGGCGACGCTGGCCAGCAGCAGCAGCCGGCGGCCAACGAATCGGGCCGGCGGGACGATGACGGCCATTAATGTGCGCGTCCGTGTGTATATCCTCCTTGCCCGAGAGGGGCTGAGCGATATAGCCGTGCAGTCTGTTGCTCAGGACAGCCGTGAGTCGTCAGCATGTGAGAGGTTGTGCGTATATGGTGATTGTCTGTATGGGTAGGGTATGTATGTATGTATGTATGTAAGTAAGTAAGTAGGTAAGTATGTGTGTATATGCGCGTGTGTGAGTGTGAGTGTGAGTGTGTGTGAGTGTGAGAGTGTGTGGTTGGTCGGTGTCCCATGAAAGAGAAGACAAGATTGACAGGGAGGATCACTTGGCAATGGGATCGGCGAGTCGCACAGCATTTCATACAGCCATGCGAACGTCTGTACCTACATACATACATAAAATACATACATATCCATATCCTTATCCGTACGTGGAAACAAGGAAAAGGGGGCTGTGACTGAAGGAGAGACAGGCATGCGTCAATGCGGCGCGCCATCTGCCGCAGGAGTGGACAAGCCCCATGTTCCGCCGAAGGGGGGGCTTGGACGTGGGGATTAGTGGTTTGGGCCGTGGCATCGTAGGGAGGAGAGGAGGTGGGAAAAGACTCGGTGTCGTCACGGTCGTGTGTCAAGCACATATCGGTAGAGTACAGTAGGTACAGGTAGGTATGTATGTAAGTTTATGCACACACATGCATACCTACCTACCTACCTACTTACTACAGAGTAGCATACATAGTAGGTAGGTAGATAGGTGGTAGGTGGTAGGTATGTTGGAGGGCAAAGCGGAAGGCGGAATTATGTACCGAGTATGAAACAATGCATTTCTGAGCTGGACAACCAATATCCTATCCGTAGTTGGTGCTGAAAAAACATGCCTACTAGTACTAGGCAATCTGCCGACACCTATCCTTACTAGGTATGTATGCAGGTATGTATGCGTATGACGTCTGCGGGAGAGAAAGCCTGAGATTACCAGAGCTAACATGGTCACTAGATAAGACAGGATGACGGACTGGCAGTAAGTAGCTGAAACCCCCCCGGATCATACACGCTATGCTATACGGATACATAAGATTAATATCTAGTAGGTAGGTTAGTAGGCATAATTACATACCGACATGCTGGCGTGAAATTGATGCGTACAAACATGAACGTGAGAGCACAAGGATGCCTATAGGAAATACAGCACTCTGTCGTTTGGTCAGTGAGAGGCATTAGTGTACAGAGTATGATGTACGGATTCTGGTTCGGACGAACACATCTTCTTTCAACATACAGACAACGCCACCATCTCCGATCACAGGTTGAGGGAGGTATGTAGTATGTAGAGTAGGTATGTGATCGCTTTCGAGATGTTAGGGCCTATAGAGAGACCTTGGTAGGTAGGTAGTTGAATAGGAGGGACTAGCCAAGTTCACACGTGCAACAGCCTACCTGCCCACTACTACCTAACTACCTAGGCACCTCCATACCCTGGTAATTACTACCTAGCATGGGAGGGAGGGAGGTAGGCAAGCAGGGCAAAGAATGTGCGTGTATGGAGAAGTTGAAGGCGTAGGCGTCGCAGAGGAGAACTCTGAAAGAGAACGAGTGAGGTAGAGACGCCCTTTGCAAGGCTGGCCTGGTTGCAGGCTAAAAATAGGGGTTACGATAGGCGTCAATGCACGGCTGGAAACGGGCGCAACTCATCAGACGTTTTTTTTTATTAACCGAAGACTCTCTAGTACCCCTGTTGATCCTTAAACTACCAAGGTTGCAATCCCGACGCCATGCCCAAACAACCCGTTCCGATCTCCCATCATCGTTATTATCCACGGCGGTTGTTTGGATGTGGCCTAAACATGTCTTCGAGAACGCCGAGGGCAACCGGAACTACTACCTGTGGATGATGTACTCCGTACACATGTATGTTTCTACCTCTTCTCTCCAGCTCTTAAGGTGCCTAGGTAGGTAGGTAGAGGTAGGTAGATACTTGGTAGTTAGTTGACCGCGCTCAGACTCTAGGCTGCAAGTGGTGCGAGACGAAAGAGTTAAGGGGTTCCGAAAAACAAGAGCGGAGACTGAAGAGAATCTTATCTTGGATGCTTATTTCAAGGTGCAGAATCAACTCTCCCACAATATCTGCGCCGTAAAGTATCGTTATATATATATATATATATATATATGAATGCATATAAATAGCACAACCTTGCATACCTTCCTACCTACCTACCTACGTACTATGCGTATGTTTATACTTCCACGATACCCCTTCTCCCCCCTGCTTCCTCTCCATGGGCGATATAAAGCAAAGCAAAGTATTCATGAATGTATGCATGTGCATCCGTCGAGAAAGCAACAACAGATGTGTAAATAGTAGAAGCTGCCTGTTCTCATAGCCATAAAGGGTCCCAAATCGCAACCTTCATCATCGTCAACCATGTCTTCCAGTCGAATGCCAGTCATATATCTATATTTACCTACACTGCATGTTCATAGTTTCATGTCCGCTCAACTCTCTATTCTCTATGCCATTGTCTGTACTGTAACGCGTCATCCATACTACATGGAGACATACATACAGACCTGCAGGCGGATGCCCATCATGGGATGAATGACGTGAGAAGCTTTCAAAGGACGTACGAGAGCAACTTATTAATGAACGGCCCGATATCGACCCTTGCTTATAAACCTCTTCTTCCTGCTCTGTCCAGTAAGCGATGATACCAAACATGCAGACTATCATGCAGGTCTATGAAACGGGGAGAAGAGGTTGATACGCTTTGTTCCGAACCTGGATTTCAAATTCAGCCGTGAAATTCCCTTAGTCTGAGCAAGGTTTACTCGATTTTTCTGTGCATTAACCGACAGAGTTGATCCTCTTTGGTCACACGCATCACGTAGTGCGAGAGCCGTCTAACATGTGTATGTAGACTCAGTCTGGTATATAAGTCCAATCTCGGCCTGCCGTCTTCTTGCTTCGTCTTACCGGAAAGTTTAAATCAGACTCAATGACCATGAACGGAGCAGCATCAAACGGAGCAGCATCGACCGATGGCAATCGGCTCCGGACGAAGTTGACGGACCTCGGCGACGACGCCGGACCCGGTCCTGACTCCGATGCCGATGCCGTCGTAAAGGACGCCTCAGTAGAGCTGGACGCGCTCATCGTTGGCGCCGGCTTCGGTTAGTAGAGAGAAGGGACAAAACCCTTTGCTTCCCTTGCATTCCTAGATACATACATACGTGTTGGGAAGTAAAACATGGACATGTGTCTACACCTACCTGTATTGAGCAGCAGGCTCATGCCTCCTGAACGCATGTGCTGACAGTAAATACCCTTCTACCTACCTATTTATGCAGCCGGAATCTTCACGCTCAAGACGCTCCGAGACCGAGGCTACCGCGTCTGCATCTACGAGGCCGGCTCGGACCTTGGCGGCACGTGGCGGTGGAACAACTACCCCGGCGCCGGCGTCGACAGCGAGGTGCCGCATTACGAATTCTCGTGGCCCGAGGTGTGGAAGGAGTGGACCTGGAGCACAAACTACCCGGACTACGCCGAGATTCGGGCCTATTTCGACCACGTCGAGCGCGTCGTCGGCATCAAGAAGGACTGTCGCTTCGGCGCCGCCGTCACCGGCGCGAGCTTCGATACCGACGCCGGTCGCTGGTCCGTCGTCACGTCTGACGGCCGGACGACTCGGGCCAAGTATTTGATTCTCGGAACGGGATTTGTGAGTCAGAAGCGGACTCATCCTTGCCGCCGAAAGTCAAGATTCCCCTTTTCTTTTCCCCCTTGAGACTGATTCTTCTGTTGGATATCATGTTAGGCGGCAAAGCGTTTTGTGCCTGATTGGCCCGGCATAGCTGATTATCGTGGCATCATCCACCACTCGTCCTTCTGGCCCGAGGAAAAGGTCGTCGTCGAGGGCAAGCGATGCGGCATCATCGGTACCGGCGCCTCGGGCGTGCAGTTGGCACAGGCCTGGGGCCCAGTCGCCGGCAGCCTCTCCGTCTTCCAACGGACGCCCAACATGGCCGTGCCCATGCGGCGGCGACAGCTGTCGCGCGAGGCCCAGCAGCATTCCAAGGCTCACTACCCGGAGCTCTTCCGCTATCGCGAAAAGACCTTTTCCGGCTTCTGCTTCAACTGGCACGAGCGCAAGGCAGAGGACGAGACGGCCGAGGAGCGACGCGCCGTGTTGGAAAGGTCCTGGGCCTCTGGCGGCTTTCGCTTCTGGCTGACGTCTTACATCGAAGCGATGAAGGATCCGGCGCTCAACAGAGAGTACTATGACATGTGGGCGCGCGAGGCGCGGGCTCGCATCTCGGATCCACGGAAGCGAGACCTGTTGGCGCCCCTCAAGATGCCACATTACTTTGGGATGAAGCGGCCAAGTCTAGAAGAGACTTATTTCGAGCAGTTCAATCGACCGACGGTCGACGTTGTCGACGTCAAGTCCGACCCGATCGAGTGCTTCACCGAGACGGGCATCAGGCTCCAGAGCGGCGAGCATCACGAGCTGGACGTCATTGCCGTAGCCACGGGTTTTGTGAGTAGATGTGTTTTATACTTGAAGTTTCCCCCTTTCTCAAACCCCACCCCTCGCTTTCGATAGAGAGAGAGAGAGAGAGAGAGATGCACATAGATGATATATCTGTGAACCTTTTATGCCCAAGGGCTCGATGTTCAGGGGCTGACGAGATACATCTCCATGTCGAATCATGCTACGCATTCCTTCAGGACGTCTCAACGGGAGGTATGCATAGACACACTCGTCCTCCATATATCGTTTTCCTCTGCTAATCCCCTCCCGCGCCTCTCTCTCTCAGCCATGACCCAAATGGGCCTCATCAGCGTGGACGGTGAGCCCCTCGACCAGCTCTGGGCCAGCGGAGCAACGACCTACCTCGGCCTCACCGTCCCCGGCTTTCCCAACATGTTCCACCTCTACGGCACGCACGCCCCGACGCTGCTTTGCAATGGCCCATCTTGCATCGAGGTTCAGGGCCGCTGGATAGCCGACTGCATCGACAAGGCGGAGCGCGGCGGCGTCAAGTTCGTTAACGCCCGGCCCGAGGCTGCGCGGGCGTGGAAGGACGACGTCGTCGACATCAACAACTCGACGCTCTTCCCGACGACTCGTTCGACTTACATGGGAGGCAACGTTCCCGGCAAACCGTTCGAGCCCGTCACCTACGCCGGCGGTCTGTACACCTACACAGAGACTATCCGCGCCGCCCTCGACTCGATGAACGGCTTCGAGCTGGTGTACGGCTGATGGCTTCGTTTGCGACGGCAGAGAAGGAGGGTGGAAGAAGCTGATGTGGAATCGGGACAAGCATGAATTGATGTGTACCTACTATGAGAGAATGCAAAACTGTCGATAATCAAACACATACATACATATGTAGATGGTCAGTCATCTTTGTGTAGCCGTTTCACGGACATGGCCATCGGCACAGAACAAGAGCAAGATCGGCACCCGATGATGATCGTGATGGAGGAAAGCATAAAAACCTTGGGCTGTACGGAGACACCCCAAGGAACTTTAGCTGCAACCCCGTGGCGTCGTAATTCGTATATCGTCTAGGAAACGCTTCAAAGTCTGGCATAGACATGAATATGCATATGGTAGATGCATGTTGTCAGGACATGTTGTCTTCTACTGATGATTGGACGGACATGTCGAGTCTCCCTCGTTACTATAAAGGTGGTGAGAAGGCACTTCTTACCTATATGCACACACACATACATAGATTCGTTTATTTCCCTTCTCCAAGAACAGCCATGCTCGTTCATCTCATCGTCCAATGGATCTGGCTAACCGTCGCAACGGCCAACCCTTACCACCTCGGTGTCGGCGGCTGCGGAAACAACTGTCGATTCAAAATCGAACACCACAGATCAAGCAACCACGTCTATTTTACCGAAAACGGCCAGGGAGTCATCATGATGCGCCTGAGGCGAAACGAAAACTTTCGCACAGTAATCGACACGTCCTCGCCCCGGAGTGTCGTGTGCACTGCGGCTCTGGGATTACTGCGGTCAAGCGGCGGGCCTGTCATTCGACGCTGTGGCTCGAGCGGCGGAGGTTCGTGTGACGCGGATTGCCTGGCCACGGAGAAGCATATCGGCTCCTGTGTTGACGATCTCTGCGTCTGCTGCCTGCCATCGTTGCATGTATGATGACGATCAACAGACAGGGGAGGAGGGAGTTTGAGCCAAGCCGGGTAATAGGGTGATGGTTGATGGGGAGTTTGTACATGGAAAACGTGCAACATCGTCAAGGTATATACATACATACATACATACTACATATGTATGTATGTATGTGTGTATCAGAGATAACGCAAAACCTGATGTGCCTGATGTGTGTGGTGACTGGTGAGGGCCGAGTCTACTCTTTGCCTTGTGACAGCGGACCTAAACAGCGGAGGTTGGTTTATACATAGACAAGTACCAACAAAATTGTGACGGCGATCAAGGAGCTTTTTCCTGATCTGACATACATACGGCTGGGAATCGATTGTGGCTTGGCTCTCCCTCCTTCTGTCTCTCTCCACAAGGCAACAGCGATGCTTGTCAAACAGGTTCGAGATAGCGATGGCCCATGGGCCCATGCAGACGCAGCTACCTAGATAGACGACTATCAACGTTTCACTTAGAGTGTGACTGTATATCTCATTGGGTTCACCGTTCAACTTACCTAGGAACTGTGTTGGAACATACGCAACATGATTGGCTCCGGTACTGATGAAAACCAAGCATCGACATCATCAACCTAGGAAGCTCGATGACAACATACATACATACATATACTACGTGATAACAAGAGCCCTACAACGCAGAACCTTCTTCCTCATGTGTATGTATGTATGTATGTCTATTAGGCTATTGCTCCAGCGGATGACGTACACGTCCATACATACTAGGTATATATGTACAAGATAGGGCGCGGTAACACCGTCTTCATCTTTTCTGTAATGGATATTATTTCCGCGCGGAATTAATTTAATGACGGGGCGGGTGGTGGGAGGAAGAATAAGGCTTCAGGATGCTTTATCGATTGTATGATAACGTTCATTTGACCGCTGAAAGTCTACTTAACACAGTTCGTGAGTACTAGGTAGGTAGATAGATAGATATCTACCTGGTAGATGGGAACACATGCACAGACACACATATGTATGTATGTATGTATGTACGTGTGTAAGTTAAGATGGGAAGAAGAGAGGAAGAAGAGAGAGTGTATGTATGTAAGAGCGAGAGAAAGAAAAGAATCAAAAAGAAGTCATATCTATGTACACAGAATTTCCCTTTCGTTGTTGAGAAACCTGGAGAAGGGGAAAAAACTTGAGCCACCACACCTGTAGCACACAAGCCGGCCGCGGGCTATATCGTATCCCTTGTTGTATACGAATCGCTACCCTCAAGCTCTGCCACGTTAATTTCCGGCTCTCGGACACGGCACACTGTATATATGTACATATACTGTAGTATATACATATGTACATATATATTTATGTGTGTGTGTGTGTGTGTAGAGGTAAGTTGGTATGTATGTACATACATATATATACATAACTTCGTCATACTCTGAATGCATGAATACTACTAATATAACGTCTATGTATATATGTAGACAGACTAGTTATATGATAATATACCCCTTCGGCTTGGACAAGAGACCCAGGTTAACTAGGCATACAATTCACATACATATATACATGTGTATGTAAGCTCGTCTAACGATTGGTCGTCAAAGCGATTTGCACGAGAGGCTAACGACACGGCTAATTATAAAGCTCGTCAAGCTACTAGTAGGCACCGCTCCATCCACACGGTACCGACTCTACTATATACTACTAAGGTATGTTTATATGTACTTACCCACTTACCTAGGAGCTCGAATCGCGATGACGGGAGAGAGAGAGGACAAGGAAAGGCGCGCCCTCTGCGCCTATATGACTAGGTAGGTAGGAAGGTAGGTAGATACAGATGTTGGTAGGTAACACGGTAATGACACACGGCCTAAGCATCTATAACCTTGTGCCTGACAAGCACAAGCCGTGGCAGTTTAGACTTCACCTTGAGCGTCACGGGGAACCGCAACGGACCTTGGCTTGTATGTACGAGAACGTGGGAGTTGGGGTCCCAAAGCTAACCAGTAGGTGTGGCCTGTAAGAAGTTGTACCTACCTATCTAATAGGTTCCCCAGTACATACATATACACGATGAGCTGTTATAGAAGATACCATCCTAATCATTATTCCTTTTTCTTGACAACGCACTAGAGTCATGATGTTGCACGTTGTCGATCGTACACATATATGTATGCACATACATGCATACATACAGAGTCAAGTACGGTTGCTACATAAACGCCCCCCCCAAAGACATACACGTAGCTCCTGCGTAGTGGGTAGATGGATGACTTTGATTTGATTTGATTTCCTGACATTGAGATGGGTAGCAGACGCAATTATGTATGTACAAGCATCGGAGGTCGGCTCGCCTCGTGCTGTTTCCTTCTTCCCGGCTGCCCCCCCCTTTTTTTTCCTTTATCCAGAAGCAAGCTTTGGACTTTGAATCTTCAGAGGGTTTCTTCTCCTGGCGATGTTTGATATGTTGATGTTGATGATGATATTGATAACGATGATGATAGCGCGATTCTTGTTGATCCGAGCCCGGCTCACCGTTCCTTGCCGTCGTCGGTCTCGCTGGTGACGCGGTTCTCCTGGCGATAATCGGTCGTGTCCCAGTCGCTGGACTTAATGGCGTTAACGCGGCGAACGTACATGGTGTCGATCTCTTCGAGTGTGCGGTCCTTGGACTCGATGACGAAGAAGAAGACAATCAGGACGAGGGCGGCGCAGCAGCCGGCGAAGACGAGACCGTAAAGATAGTCAATCTGATCGACGATGAAGCGCGTGCTGGAAAAAAAAGGAAACATGTCAGTCTAAAGACGCGGAGATGACGGTTGGTTGTGCCTTGTTGGAGGAAAGACTCACAAGAAGGAAATCATGCTGGAATTGGAAAAGCAAGCTTCGTTAGCGAGACAGATCCAACGTCGATGCCCGACATAAGCGGACAGCCAAGAGGACACAAGACGACGCACAAGTTCCAAAACCAGTTAGAAGCCGTTGCGAGGCCCATGCAGGCGCTTCGATAGCGCAGCGGATACAGCTCGGCGTTGACAGTCCACACCAGGGGGCCCCAGCTGACGGCAAAGGCGGCGATGGCGAGACACGAGAAGGTGACGAGTACGGAGCCGGCTGTGGGAGTGTTCATGGGATTGTTCCGATCGAGGACGAAGTGGCCGACAAAGGCGTAAACCCTGTTCGTTCCAGACTGTAAGTCGTTTTGCTCTCCTTTTCGGATATTTTGGGGGGGGGAGAGGAAACTCACAAGAAGCACACCATCATCCAGGCCGCGCCCGCCATGAGAGTCACGCGTCGATCGAAACGCTTCACGATCCACATGCCGGCGATGGTGCAGACGACGTTGACAGTGCCGAGGATGATCTGGGTGACGTAGCTATTGCTTATGCCGACGGCGGCCAGGATCGTGGTGCCAAAGTAGAAGAAGAAGTTGGCACCCGTCAGCTGCTGGCCGGCCTGGAGAACAACGCCTAGCATGGTTCGGTGAAGCATGCGAGGGCCGGTGAAGATCTCGGTCCAGCGGAAGGCGGCTGCGCTCTCGCTCTCCTCGTCGATCTTGGCCTGGATATCGGCTATCTGAAGGTTGACGGCGTCGGCGTCAGGGGAAAGGCCAGCCAGTCGGGCAATGGACCGACGAGCCTCGTCGACTCGGCCGCGGCCATAGGCGAATCGGGGGCTCTCCGGCAGAAGAAGCATGCCGCCTCCGAGGGCCAGAGCCCAGGCAAAAGATAGGCCGTTGGGGATTCGCCACGACGCGCTCGACGGCAGAGCCTCGGTGCCCCAGTTGACCATCTCAGCAGCCCAAATGCCGAGGGTGATGAAGAGCTGATAGGAGGCGATGATGACGCCGCGGATGACGGGCGGCGCACTCTCGGACTGATACATGGGGACGACGACGGACATGGAGCCGATGCTGAGGCCGGTAACGAGTCGACCAACGGCAAACTGCGGCCAGCTATTGGAGGAGGATACCTCGATGGCGGTGCCGATGCAGGTGAAGAAGGCGGACAAGGAGATGGACAGGCGGCGGCCGATGGCGTCGGCCATCTTTCCGGCGATGAGGGCGCCGAAGAGGGCGCCGACGCTGAGAAGGCCGACGATGGTGCCCTGGCGCGCGGCGCTGAAGTCGTATTTGCCGTCAGCCCGCGGTGAACCGAAGCGACGGGCGTAGTCGTCCATGAGGAAGAAGCCGGAAATCTGACCGCTGGACGAGGGTGATGACGAAGTCAGCCACTGGATAAGTAGGAGAGAGGAGAGGGTCTGTTTATGAGAAGGTATGGGTTGAAGATGGGAGATGGCGGAGTTTGTGAAGAATCATCGATGCCCACGAACCTCACATAACCAAAGATGAAGCCACCGATACTGGCAACCGCTGCCAAAACACAGGCAAGGATCGTAACGCGCTCCTCAACTCCCCGGATGGATGCATCGCTGCCACCTTCGCGATGCGCGCGTCCTTGTGAAGCTTTCATGATGGATCAGTAACGAGAAGCATCCGCCGATGAAAGAGGAAGGGATTGTTTTTTTCTTTAAAGAGGTAAGAAAAAACACCGAATCAAGAAATAAAGGAGAGAGTGAGAGAGAGGGGGAGAGGGAGAGGGAGAAGAAGAAGATGAGTCGAGCGTATTGATTGACTGATATTTTATAGCAGGAAGATGAAAGATGAAAGGGGGGGCAAAGAGGGGGGGGGGGGGGGGGGGTGTGAAAAGGAAGGAGGGGAAGAGGGAACCGGGGGGGACGGGGGGGGGGGGGGTGTTTCCAGACTCCGCGTCACCAAAAAAGGC